>KV751370.1:55955-89108 GCA_001698575.1 Mola mola | reverse complement strand
ACCTGTCCTGAGCTGCTATAACACCTGAAGAGGAAGAATTTTGAGAAGTGTGAAAGATTTCAGAGAAACAGACAAAACCATTTCAGTGTTTTTAGTTATTGATAAATGAAATGACTGATTGAGCCGATAATCTGTCGATTTACAGATCACAGGAACGACAGAATTGGTTGATATGAATCTGAATGAATCCAAACGCCACGTTTGATTTGTCCACAACACTGGCTACCTCATTCCAGGATGTTTCAGTCAGCAAGCTGACGCAGCCATGCCTCCTCCTCAAACACCTGCCAACACACACAATCTACAAAACACACACACACACCTTCAGACAACACAAACACACTCATCCTATAACACACATTTTCAAACAACATGAATGTTTGTTTAATGTTGTTGGCAGTAAACGGCTCAGACAAGCCCTCACTCCATGTCATAAAACTACGATTACAGTTTGTCTTACCATTACAACGTTTCAGTCATTGTAAAATGATTCGTAAATGGCTCTTTTTCAGGCTGCAGACAAGATTTAACTTCACACACAGAATAACTTTATCGAGTGGTTTACACCTAATATATTTCAGAATATTAATAAATAGAGATTATTCATAATTTTTCCATCAGACTTTTTATTCCTGTCATTCAGACCTTCATGAGAGGTGAAGTCCTGCCCATTCCTGTGAATCATGGTGGGACTTAATTCATCCAACATTTTGCCATAATTGAAACAGAAAGTGGCGTCAGTGACATGGTCATGTTGAGAACTCACTGAGGCCACGCAGAGCTGCTTGACATCTTACCTCTGACAGAAAAGGCAAACGCTAACAGAGCTGCTGCTGTCAACGAGGAAGATTTCACTGCTGATGAAAAGTTCTGTGTCCTGAAATAATTTTGCATATTTATTCTTTGCTGAGGTGACGACCATATTGGAAGACAAACGTCATCACTGAGCCATTAAATGCGTCTTTATCTTGGCAACAAACAAAATGTGTGAGTCAGAAAATTCAAACCGATCAAAAAATTATGTAACTGTCTTGCCAGGAAAGAGGCGGGACTTTGTTTCTCTGAACCTAAAGTTTTATTGTTTGTCAAACATTTCTGTGTCATGTTCTTTGTCGCCTCTAGAATCAGGGTTTGATTTAGCTTCATGGCTGATAAGTCTAGAATGTGGTTCAGATCATAGCTCAGAAAAAAGACTGAAAACTGGCCTAGCTGAGCTCTAGAACACCCTTCACCTTTTATTTTACAAAAATGAATGAGAAAAGGGATTTTTTTTTTCTTTTCATTTGGTGCAGCATGTGTTCCAGTAGTCATCCTGTTCTCTCCTTCCAGCTGTACGAGATCCTGGCCAGGACTCCGTACGGTTCGCTGAAACGGGGGGAGGTGGGAATCGACCGACTGCTGAGCGAGGAGGTCTTTACTGCTGCCTACCCGCTGCATGAGGTGAGTACAAAGGTAAACTATAGCCCCAGTTGTTGCTCCACACCACTTTGTTTCCATCAAATTTTTTTGAACATATTTAATATTTCACTTTGCTGACAATGACAGATGACGGCAGCAACTTTCTACTTGTATTCAATGATTGTAGGGAGGTTTTCAGCTGCTGACAACACCAGCCCACCCCCAGTGTTTAGGTCTGAGGCAGATCCTGTATGCATACTGGGCTAAGTGGTCCTGCTGGAAGTCCTACCAACCTCTGGATCACATCAGGGAGTACTTTGGAGAGAAGATAGCACTTTACTTTGCTTGGCTTGGTAACTATAGCAACGTCACTGTAAACGTAGACGACCAACCAGCTGCTGTTTGAGTGAGCAGCGACTGTGTCTTACTGCAGGTTTCTACACCGGCTGGCTGCTGCCAGCGTCACTTGTTGGGACTGTGATCTTCCTTGTTGGGTTCTGGCTCATGGTCAATGATGTCCCAGCGTAAGTATAAACTCGTGACTTGATGCTGGTAACGTTGGTTAGAAAAGCCAAAAACAGAGCAGAGAAATTCAGGACACAACTAGTAAATTTTCCACCCTAGTTTTAGTTTAGGAAACCTGGTTTCAAAGTGGAACTAAATCCAAAACTCCAACAACCAGGCACTGAGAAAAAAATGTAAAACTTGCTTCAGCTTATTGGTTTCTTAATAGACTAAACTTTAAATAATTCAAGGCTCCATGTCTGCAAGGAAGCAGCCCTTTTCCACGATCGTAATCACAGTAATCACGTGTGAGTTTGTATGATATGAGCATGCACGGCTAACGTGTATTAAAAGCATGAGGAACCGACAGTACACGGTTGAAACTTTACAAAAGACAACAATTACAATGCAAGAAGCTATCATCCATGATGGTTTAATTAATTCCGCATGAGTGAATTATTTTCTCATCCCAAAGTTAAAATGGATTTATTTTGTCTTGTTAAAGAAAACACAGATTTGTCAAAAATAATGAGGATAATGCACAAGAAAATTATTTCTGGGGGCAGACTGTATTAATTATTGATCAGCTCTTTGTTATTTTCTGTAATCATTGGATGTGATGTTTTCACCTGTTCCTGGATTGATGGGATGACTAAACACTGGAGCAGGGTTTGAGTCAAAATATTTTGTTCTCACAGTTTAATTCATACAGAATTTATTATGGGATAGGACAAAACTGACAAGACCTCAGCGGGCGAGGGTTAAAACCAGGAACTCAATCCAACAAACAAATAGATCCATAGGAACAGAGTGACAGACAACAATCCAAAATCCAAGTGCATTCCAGAGTTCAGAGACCAGGAAGTAAACAGGAGGAATGGACAAAGAACACTCGTTGATCTGAAAGAGGAAGCACATGGACCTACATACATGCAGAGAGTGGAGATAATTGGAGACAGGGGGGTGGCGCAGATAACTGGACCCACATGAAATACATTAGGGAATCAGAAGGGGGGAAACGTAAAATGTGACAAGAAACAAGGAAGAACAGAACCTTCAAAATAAAACAGGAAAAGACTGAAAATGAACACAGAAAGCAGGAAAGAACATGAGGGAAATCAGAAATCAGAAATTCAGAACTCAGTCATGACAAACACAGGTAACATGGGAGTGAATGCCAGAAAACCAAACATCAAAACAAAGACTGAAAACTTCCAAAGAAACATGACATAAGGTGGAAACCCAAAACCACTCAAAACTCCAACAAGAAATAAGACATTTCATTTATCACATTTCACAAACAAGTACAACAAGAACATCCCACTTAGAAAGTCAAAACCACCACAGGGACACGAGGGACGGCAAGTAACAAACTTTGTTATGTTAATACACAACACAGTCATTAACTTGTGTGTGTGTGTGTGTGTGTGTCTGTGTGTGTGTGTGCAGGATGGAGGTGTGTAACAGTGGAAACAGCTTGATCATGTGTCCACTTTGCAACATCTGCTCTTACTGGAACTACTCTAGCATCTGTGTCACCTACAAGGTACAAGTCTATCCGCTGTCCATCTGTCCACTTTTCCATCTGTTCACCCATCCAACTCTCTGCCTCCCTGATCGTGGTGGAGTTGTTTTTCTAAAACTTTCACCTGCAAAGTATTTATATATTTAGATTAGATAAGATTTATGTTTTTAATTCCCAAAAGGTCGTTGCAATGTTGTAGCAGCAGGCCACATGAAACACTCAAAAATACACATCAAGATTTTTTTGAATTGTTTTAGAACCGATGTTTCATGAGTGTGCATCGCAGGAAGAGTTACAATGGCTACATTACGCTTCCTGTCTAAACTCAGAGAAAGTTCCCTGTCTGTCTCTATAGGCAGGTATCCTGTTTGATAATGGAGGAACTGTGTTCTTCAGTGTCTTCATCTCATTGTGGGCCGTCACCTTCCTGGAGTACTGGAAAAGATGTTGTGCGGGTCTGGTTCACCGCTGGGATTGTTCTGAGTTCCAAGATATTGAGGTATCGTCTCTCTTGAAAAAATAATAAAGGTCAAAGTTAAAATTGAGAAACATAAAAAATTGCATTGTATAATCAAATTTAGATTAATATATCTTTTCAGAGAAATTATAATCAAATCAAATCAAATAAAATTTTATTTGTATAGCCCAACATCACAATTTACACATTATCTCACTGGGCTTTTAAAAACTGTACAGATGAGTACATTTTTACATATATATATGTGTGTGTATATTTATATACTGTACATATATATATGTGTATATATATATATATATATATATGTTGCTGTTGTTGCTGTTGCAGGTCTGCCATATATTTCAATAATCTCCAATTCTTATGCTGGTTTGATAATGCACATTTGCACCTGCCCTTAAACCCTCAGGAAGATGTGAATTTATTAACAAGCATTACTGGGAGAGAATAGGTGAAGAAAAAGATAGAGGAGCTCAGTGCATCATGAGAATTCCCTCAGCAGTGTAAGCCTATACCAGCATAGCTAGGTGCAGGCCTGTGCCTGAACTAACCATAAGCATTATCAAAAAGAAGGCTTTAAACTACTCTTAAATATAGAGAGGGTGTCTGCCCCCCAGCCTGAACTGGAATGTGGTTCCAGAGAAAAGTGGCCTGACAGCTGAAGGCTCTGTCTCAGAGACTAATTTTGGGTATCCTAGGAACTACAAGTAAGCCTGCATTTTGGGGGTGAAGCGATCTAGTTGGGTAATAAGGCACTATAAACTCTTTATGTTATCAAGGTGCAAAACCATTTAGGGCTTTACAGGTAAGGAGAAGGATTTCAAATTCTATCCTAGATTTCACAGGAAACCAATGTGGAGAAGCTAAAACTGGAGAAATATGATCTCTTTTCCTTGTCCTGGTCAGTACACGAGCAGCAGTGTTCTGGATCAGCTGGAGAGTCTTTAGAGACTTGATAGTGCAGCCTGATAGTAGAAAGTTACAGAAGTCCAGCCTAGAGGTAAAAAATGTGTGGACTATTTTTTCTGCATCTTTTTGAGTGAGGGAATTTTTTTAGTGTTGCAAAGGTCAAAAAAGGAAGACCTTAAAATTTGCATTATGTGGGAGTCAAAGGACACATCGTGATCAAAAAAAACCTCACAGTTTCCAATAGTAGTGCCGGAGGCCAAGGTAATGCCATCCATCATTCCTAAAGAATTTGAGAAGGTACTGTGATGCATAGCAGTGAAAATTAATAGAACTGCTTCCAATTATATTACCTACAGGAAACATATACAGGATTAATGCAGTTCCTTTATTGCCAATGAATGTCCTGTCTTTGTATAGGATCGGATGGTTGATAGCGTCAAATGCAGCACTAACGTCTAACAGATAAAGCACATGTATTTCCCCCCGCTGCCCCAGTCTTTTGCAATTAAAAAGTCATTTGTGTTTTGAACTGGCTCAAGGTTTAGACAAAGGAGGAGAAAACACATGGTGAAATCACAAAAACAAAAGTAATTGTTTAAAGTAACCTTTTTACAAAACTATATTAAACTGCATATGGAGTCTGTAAACTTAAGAGTATGGGAATGCATGGATCTGAGTAACAAAATAAAAATTAACAAAAAATAAGGGAATTTAAAAAAAAAGGTAGCGAGGAGTTCTCCTGGTAGACCTCCAAACTCGTGGAAGGGACTGTTTCATAAAAAGGAGAAAAAGTGTGACCAAAAATGGAAATAATGATCCAGGTCCAGGCACACAAGATGGTTGTAAAACCATTAAAACCCTTTAATTAATAGGCCTATAAACATTAAAAATACACCAATGTGTACTGGCTTGGCACCTGGGCGCCCACTTCAGAAGTGTGACAGTGTGTGGAGTGACAACAACCTGTGGAAGACTATCAAGCAGCCTATTAAATAATGCCTGGATACCCTGGAGATGCTCTTCCAATGCGATTTATAAGCCTTTGGAAGGATGCAGGAGCATTGTGCAAACCAAATGGCATAACTTTATATGAATAAAGCCACATGGAGTAAACAAACTTTGGACATACTTGGCTGCACAAACCTGGTCCACAGTCTTTCATGAGTGGCAAAGAAAATATTCTGCCTCCCATTCTCCCATTTTGCAATTCAGGGGATTACCAGTAATCCTGCATCCTGGGATCAGCTGCATCTGGTTGTGTGATAACATACTATGTGCTCAATATGAAAGTGCCTGACCATGAATAGCTTTGTAGGTGAGAACAAGGATTTTGAATTCTATTCTGGATCTAACAGAAAGCCAGTGTAGAGAAGCCAGTATGGGGAAATTCTTGTCAGTACATACACTGCTGCTTTCTGGATTAGTTGAAGAGTCTTTAGGGATTTATTAAGGCAGCCTTAAAATAGAGAATTATAATAATCCAGCCTAACTAACAAATATGCAGACTAATTTATCTCCATCTTGTTGAGACAGGATGTTATATTACAGAGGTGAAAGAAGATGTCTTTGAAATCTGTTTTACATGTCAGTTAAAAGACAGCTCCTGGTCAAATATAACATCCAGGTTCTTAGAGGCCTAGGCAATGCCATCTAAATTAACTATGTTGTTGGAAAATGAATCTCTACTGTGTTTAGGGCCCAGCAAAATGACTTCTGTTTTGTCCATTTATAATAGTTAGTAGGTTTGAGACATCCAGTTTCTTATGTCTGTAAGACATTTTTGAGGTTTAGCTGACTAATGGGTTTCACCTGGCTTTATAGATAAGTATAATTGTTAATCGTCTGCATAGCAATAGAAATTATTGGAGCATTTTCTAATAATATTACCTAAAGGAAGCAAGTATAGAGTGAATAGTATTGGTCAAAGCACCGAACATTGTGGGAGTCAATGACTAACTTCAAAAAATCTGGATGATTCTTCATTAACATGGAGACCAAGATATCGCCAGTGATGGCAAGCTGTCTGTTCAGTTTGTTGTTTGCTATCATTTTATTTTTATGTATGCGCTGTCAAAATATCTCTGCTTTACTTGTCTATGATTGCCAAACACTTATTGACATCCGAAGTGAGACATTGTGAATGAATGACATGGGAAATCAGACAACAAGCCTTCCTCTCCTCCTGTTGGATATACTGGTGTACCTGCACCAGCTACATGCTGCTTATCCCCGCAAGAAATGCTTCAGGTGACGGGGAAAGAGCAGTGGTGTGCTGACGAGATTCAAGGTTGAACTGCCTACCTATGTGACATGTCCTTATGATGGATGTTACTTCCCTGCTGCCTGGCAACTACAGAAAATAAGAGAATGATGGCTCAGTCCTGTTGTTCCTGGTTTGCTGGATGTCTCCGATTCCGAACTGCTGACGGTGCCATCTCCTCCTGAAAGGTTTGGGGTCCAGAGACGTGGCGTGGATTTTTCAAACCTTCGCCAAACCTTTGGATTGTCTTGTACCTTTGGCCAGTGAGAATCGCACTCTGCGTTTGGCTTTGATTAATGCTAGATTGGGAGTTGGATTTTATGTTTCTGTGTTTCTGATGGAAACCTGGCTTCATGCTGGTCAGCTCACACCCTTCACCGAACTTCTTCCCCCTCAGTGTAATTTCTCAGCTCCCCTCAGACCAGTGGTAAAGGTGTGGGGCTGGTTTAGTTTTTTGTGTTTAAGTTCCATTTGACAGCTATCTTAGTTTTTCCCCCAATTTTCCTCTGACTGTGCTATGTGCAGGGGTTTACCGTCCTCCAAAGTTTAATAAGGATTTTATTCAGGACTTTGCAGACTTTGTGGCAGGGCTCGTGTTGAAATATGACTGGCTTTTAATTGTTGGTGATTTTAATATACATGTTTGGTGTGAGTTAAGACCTCTGGTCAGAGATCTTAATTTTATAGACTCTTTTAATCTCACTCAGTCTGTCACTGGCCCTACACATGACAAAGGACATGCACTGGACCTTGTTTGTTGCTTGGTTCATGTGTAGACATCAGTGACAACTGACATGTCACACACGTTTTTCAGATCATCTGCCTGTTTTATTTACTTTGACTGTTTCTTGTCAGGTAGGTTCAACATGTACTCCATGGTCAACATGCAATGAACCCTTTAATTGCCTCCCAGTTTTCTGCTGCTTTTAAAGAACCTGTGCTGTACATGCTGAATGATGGTGATCTCAGTATTGAAGAACTCACCACCCTCATTGACTGTACTTGCACTGAGATATTGGACTCTGATGCTCCTTTGAGTTTTAAATGCCACACAAAAGCACATTATGAGCCCTGGCTGAATGACTATACTTGCTCTCTCAGACGCGCCGGCAGACAAACTGAGAGAAAGTGGAAAAAGGACAAATTATAAGTCTAATGCTTTATCCCACCCTGTTGCCAACAACAGCCAGCAGCCTCAGGTTCTTTTTAACCATTTAAACTCTCTCATTAATCCTCACAACACAGATCCTGTTGTGCGCTCTTTTAAGCCAAGTCAAGTCAAAGTTTATTTATATGGCACAATTAAACAGACTCAGTTGACCAGAGCACTGCACAATAATTAAAATAAGATATCATCAGCCTGAGTACGTAAAATATATAATTAGGCTATGATAAAAGTTAAACATAATAATGAATAGGCAAAATAAATAAGCAAGTAAAATCAACAAAGCAGCAATAAAATCATGGTAAAAACAAAGTAAAATGAATTCAGTAAAAGCCGAGGTGTCGAGGTGAATGCCGAAGAGAAAAGATGGGTCTTCAGCAAAGTTTTAAATTCCTCAAGTGATGGTTACGCTCTGATCTGAAGAGGCTGTTCCACAGCTTCGGGGCCTCCACTGAGAAGGCTCCATCTCCTTACAAACTTAGATTGGACCAGGTTCTGCCAGGGGCAGCTGGTTGGAAGACCTCAGTGCTCTGGCAGTAGTGTGAGGCTGTATGAGCACAGATAGATAAGATGGTGCCATTTAAACATTTAAAAACAATTAATAAAACTTTCAGGGTGCCAGTGCAAAGATGCAAGAACAGGAGTGATGTGCTCACGCAGTGGCTGCATTTTGTACTACCTGTAGGTGGCCCAGCAATGACTGGTCAAGACCAACCAAAGAAGAATTACATTAGTCTAAACGTGATGTTACAAAGTAATGAATGACACTCTCCAAGTCTTTTCTTGGCAGATAAATCTTCACCTTCGCAGGGAGTCTTAAATGAAAGAAGCTTGTTTTGATTACTGAGCTGATCTGCTCATCGAACCTAAAGCTGCTGTAAAAGATTACACCAAGGTTTCTTACAAAACAATGACAGTGAGAATCAAGGGTGCCAATGACGCTGTTGTAACCTTCCAAAAGGTTTTGTTGACAAAATAAAACCACTCAGTTTTATTTTTGTTGAAAGTGAGGAAGTTTACTTCCATCCAAGATTGAATATCCCGGAGACAGTCAAACAAAACCTGGATTGAAGCTCGATCATTCGTCTTTAAGGACAGATAGATTTGTACATCGTCAGCAAAACAATGAAAGAAACACTGTACTTCCTAAAAATGGACCCCAAAGGAAGTGTGTATAATGGAAAAAGGAGGGGGGCCAAAACTGAGCCCTGAGGCACCCCACAGGTCAGCGGGGAGGTGACTGAAGAATACTGGCCCAGCTGGACAGAAAAACTACTGTCTGAGAGGTAGGACTGAAACCATTTGAGGGCTGTACCCATAATGCCCACACATTGGTCTAAACGTGACAGCAGAATATTGTGATCCGCCGCATCAAAGGCAGCTGTCAGGTCTGGGAGCTCCAGGACAGCAGAACAACCAGAATCAACAGCTAAAAGCAGGTTATTTAAAACTTTTAAAAGCATCATTTATGTGCTGTGACGTGATTTTAAACAGGACTGGAACTTCTCAGAAATGCTATTCAGATCAAAGTAAAACCGCAGTTGTTCATATACAACCTTCTCCAAGACCTTTAAGAGAAAAGGAAATTTGGAGATGTTCCTAAAATTGTACAGAACAGTGGGGTCAAGATTCTGTTTTTTGATGACAGGCTGGACCACAGCCTGTTTAAAGGCAGCTGGAACCCAACCAGACATCAAAGAGGAATTAATCGGATCCATAAAACTCAGAAATTCTTCACATAATTTAGGTGAAGGCTAAGCACCAGTATGGTCAAAGGGATTAATGAGAGAATTCAAAGTATTAAAGAGAAACTGAGGTTTGTGGCTATTAATTGACACAAGGCGAGATAAAAACTGGCTTTTTGCAGCCTTAATTGGCTCTCTGATATGCCACTAAACTGTTTTTCAAAATTTTCAAAAGGCACCTGAAGATGATCCTTCTTCCATATTTTCTCAGCGCATGTACAAGTGGGTCTGAGAGCGCGAGTGGTGTAATTCAAATGACACTACTTCGTCAAATGGTGCTCAACCAAATCAAATGATTCATGACTACTGTGGCAAAACATGCAGGAAGGCCTTTCGCAACTGCTAAAGCAGCCGACTACTCAGCATTAATAGAGAACAATAAGAACAATCCCAGGGTTCTGTTCAGCACTGTGGCCTGGCTGACAGAGTCAGAGCTCTGTTGAGCCACAAATTCCCATAAGACTAACTATTAATGGATTTTATGAACTTTTTTTAATACAAAATTTTACTTATTAGACAGGAAACTCAGGAACAACTATCCTCAACTGGCACTGACCTCTCTCTGAACACAGAGATCTTAGAGTCAGCTACAGCATTGAATAGTTACCTCAACAGTTCTACACCACTTGACCTTGAGAAACTAATCTCAACAATTATTTCTTCTAAACCCAGTTCCTACTAAATCACTTAAAGACACACTACCCCTAATTAATACTTTCCTCTTAGACATGATTAATTCATCCCGGATAACAGGCTACGTACCTTCAAAGCAGCTGTAATCAAGCCTCTTCTTCAAAAGCCAACACTTGATCCTGAGGTTCTGGCAAACTACAGACCAACATCTAACCTTCCCTTTTATGTCTAAAGTCCTAGAGAAAGTGGTAGCAAATCAGTTATGTGATTTTCTACAGACTATTAACTTATTTGAAGTTTTCCACTCATGTTTTTGAAAGGATAGCACAGAGTCTGCACTAGTCAAAGTTACAAACGACCTTTTAATTGCATCAGACGAGAGATAATTGTGGAGTTCCACAATTATCAGTATTAGGGCCAATTCTTTTCATTTTATATATGTTTCCTCCAGATAACATTATCAGAAAACATGATTAATTTTCACTGCTATGGAGATTGCACTCAGCTATATTTATCCTTCAAACCTAACGAAACCAACAGACTAGCTAAATTTCAAGCCTGTCTTAAAGATATAAAAATGTGGATGACCTGCAACTTTTTGCTGGCAAATTCAGATAAAACTGAAATTATTGTCCTCGGTCCTACACACCTCAGAAATAAATTCTTGAATGCCATAGTAACTCTGAACGACATCTCCTTAACCTATGATAGCACTGTAAGAAATCTGGGAGTTTGATCAGGATCTGTCTTTTGACTCCCACATAAAACAAATCTCTAGAAACTTTTTCATTTACGTAACATTAGAAAAATCAGATACTTTCTGTCTCAAAATGATGCAGAAAAATTGGTCCATGCCTTTGTCACTTCCAGGCTGGACTACTGCAACTCCTTATTATCAGGCCGTACTACCGTCACTAAAGATCCTCCAGCTGATTCAAAAAGCTGCTGCTCGTGTAGTCATTGGAACACGAAAAAGAGATCATATCTCTCCTGTTCTAGCTTCTCTGCATTGGCTTCAAGTGAAATCCAGAATAGAGTTTAAAGTTCTCCTCCTCACCTACAAAGTTCTAAATGGTCAGGCACCTTTGTATTTTAAAGAACTTACAGTGCCTTATCACCCATTTAGAACGCTGCGCTCCCAAAATACAGGCTTACTGGTAGTTCCTAGGATCTCAAAAAGTAATCTGGGAGGTGGAGCCTTCAGCTACCAGGCCCCTCTTCTCTGGAAACAGCTCCCAGTTCAAGTCCGTGGGGCAGACACCCTCCCTGTGTTTAAACCTTCCTTTTTATAAAGCCTGTAGGCAGGACTGGCACAGGCCAGGCCATAGTTATGCTGCTGTAGGTCTAGACTGCTGGGGGATTTCTCATGATACACTGAGCCCCACCATTTCTTTACCTCGTTATCTCCCGACTTCTTCTACTCTCTATTCTGTCATGTCCCAGTATTTGTGTTACTAACTTCACCCCTGGGAGTTTCTCCCCGAGTTCCTCTGCCTTATTGTCTCTCGGATTCCTGGTGATGTAAGCTTGACGGTTCTGCTAACGACCTGCTATCCGGTGAGGATGACCTTGTGTCTGGGATCATGATTAAATTCACCTATCCTACCCAACGAAAGACAGAGTGGCATGGAATCCTGACCTGGTTCCTGGACTCTGCTCCATATCCTATCCATAGACTGTAATGACTATCATATTGCTGTGCTCTGTACTTGTGACATCAATTGCACTTCTACCCGTCCCAGGGAGAGGGATTCTCCTCTGTGGTTCTTCCTGAGGTTTCTTCTTTTTGTGAAGTTTTTCCTCACCCAGTTCGAGGGTCTAAGGTTAGAGGTTGTTGTTATGTACAGATTGTAAAGCCCTCAGAGGCAAATTGTTATTTGTGAATTTGGGTTATACAAATTAAACTTGATTGATTGATTGATTGATTCAGCCATGGACCTGTTACTGGTTTAGAGTGTTTACACCTAAAAGGAGCCACCTAATCCAATATGTCGCTACATGTAAAGTTAAGAACAACTAACAACTCACTGACTCTCACTGACATTTAACTTTAGATCAAAGGACAGCACAAGGTCCAGTGTGAGTCCCTTTTCATGTGTCGGACCAGACACTGACTGAGGGAGATTAAAATAGTCGATGCAGTTCAAAATGTCTTTAACCAAGACTCAGGATTCACAGCAGACATGAATATTAAAGTCCCCAACAATTAAAAAAACGAAAGGTCTGTCAAATCCTGTATAAAATCCTAGTTGAATTGAGGATGACGATGGACCAGAGCGCACAGGATGGCCACATCAACGTTTACAATAAATGTCTTTTATTCAAAGCTGGAAAGAGAGACAGACGGAGACAGTCGACACTGGAAGCTGGATTTGAAAACAGACGCTGACCCTCTACCTCGGCCGGTGGTGCGTGGGGAACTGAAATACAGACAATCCAGGGAAAGCAGTTCAGAGAACTGGGTGGACTCACCGGCTTGAATCCATGTCTCCATCAGGAACAAGAAATCCAAATCACGGGAAGAGAAGAAGTCATTCAGAAGAAAAGTCTTGTTTGCTATCGAGATAGCATTCAGGAGAGCTAGTCTAAGTTTTACCTCCTCGCGAGTCTCTGTGGAGACGTGGCATAGCGGCTGAAGGTTTCCAAGATCCACACCGCGGCTGAGGATCGGGTGCCTGGGAAGAGGAGCTCCCACCGGCAGGTGAAGAAGGCCCACTGCTGGGCGAGGGGGAGCAACTGGCAGGATCCGGTGAAGACATGCCGCAGGGACTGCGCCATCACCTGGAAAGGTGGTGATGATCAATCCAACAGGTGGATCTACTGAGGGCCTAGAGTCTTACCAAGGCGCCTGCTCTCTTTCTACGTCTTCTAGAACACCTCCTTTGTGGGATGAGAGCCGGTGAGTGCCACAGGTACACTGGTATAGACACCAGGGGCGGAGGGACATTAGAGGTTTGATCACATGAATAATTTTTTAACAGAGCCTGATAGGATGCTCTATTATCAAGAAGTACTTGGTGATTGTATATCAGCATAGCAGAGATATCTTGGCAGAGAGAACAAAGTAATACCACAACAAGCACCAACATCAAACGCAGCAGAGCTGACTGACAGCGGCCTGGGCATACTGGTGGCATCATCAAGTCACACATTTTTTGAAAATTTCTTGAGATATAATATTGATTAAAGCTACAGTTTTTGTTTTCCATCCACTTCTTTTATTGTTGACCCCTCTGTCCCTCATTTGTGCCCAGCTGTCTTCCAGTAGTTTGAGTCAGTTTCGTTCTTCTGTCTATCCGATATAGTTCGACAGGTACGTCCTTCCAAACTGTTCTGCTCTTACCCTAACCCTGCCCTGCATAGAATTCCTTCTTGCTTATTTAAAGATTTTTTTAGCTCTGTTGGGTCAAGGATTTTAACTCAGTTAACACATCTCTCAGCTCAGGGTGCTTTTAAACATGTAGTTGTGCAACGTCTTTTATTTCCAATTTTAGACCAATTTCTAAACTCCCCCTTTTATCTTAAGTCTTGGGAAGAGTTTTTTAGCTGATTTTAGTATTTATGAGAAGTTTCAGTCTGGTTTTAAGCCCTGTCATAGTACTAAACATGCCCTTTTAATAGTTTTTAATTATCTTCTTTTGACTGTTGATTCAGGAAAATCTGCTATTTTAGTGCTTTTAGATTTTTCCGCTGCGTTTGATACAGTCAATTGTTTCTTTTATCCAAATTTGAAAAATGTGTTGGCTTTAGGGGTACAGTCCTTAACTGGTTCAAGTCTTATTTGACAAAGAGGAGTTTGTTCAACTTGGCAAATGTTCTTCTTCTGTGGCCCCTCTCTCCTGTGGGGTACCCCAAGGGTCCATTTTGGGTCCCTTAAAGTTTTCCTTTCATATGCTGTCCTTGGGTTCTATTTTTAAGAAATTTTGAAATCTCCTTCCATTGTTTTGCAGATTATGTGCAAATTTACTTTCGGTTAAAAAATAATTTTACAGACTCACTGCAGCCATTGTTAAACTGTTTAAGTCATCTCAAAAGCTAGCTGGATCTGAACTTTCTCTGCCTAAATAAAAGAAAAAGACAGATTTTTTTATGTTTGGTTGTCCTGACCAGCTGGATGGCTGTGCTGGTACTCTTGGCCCTCTTGGGTCATTCAACCATTTATTAGAAATTTGGGAATGATTTTCGTCAGTGAAAAACAAATTCAAAAGCTGTTGTCAAAACCAGCTTTTTCCAGCTAAGACTGTTGGCAAAAATTAAGCCGTATCTGTTTTACGATGATTTTGAGAGAGTCATACATGCTTTCATGACAACTTGGCTAAATTATTGTAACTCTTTGTATATGGGTTCAGATCAGTTGTCTATTTGGTAGGACTAAAGCAACTTAATGCTGATTCTTTCACAATTTGGTGCTCCAGCCTTATCTAATAAGATTTAACAAATAAGGAGATAAGTCCCTCATCTAATATGGTGAGGAGGTAATTTGTAACTTTGATCAGTACTGTTTCTGTGCTGGGATGCTTTCTAAAACCTGACTGGAAATCCTCAAATATACTATTATCCTGGAGAAAGTCACACAGCTGTTTAGCTACTTCTTTTTTTAGAATCTCTAAGAGAAAGGGGTGGCTGGATATTAGTCTATAGTTGGCATGAACCTCTGGATCCATGTTTTTGAGCAGCCTAATTCATATGGTGTCCAATAGATTTGTTGTCACAAAGTTCAGTTGGATAGAAGCTCTCTACATATACATCAGGTTTAGCAACTATAGAACCTGGATTTGAATTGGAATTGGGGAGGTGTAGGATATTTTATCAAAAGAATACAATTTTATTATTAAAGATGTTTCATAAAATCATTATAGTTGAGGGCTGTAGGAATGCTTGGCTCAATAGAATGATGGCTCTCAGTCAGCCTGGCTCCAGTGCTGAAAAGAACCCTGGGCTTATTCTTATTTTCTTCAATTAATGCTGAATAATAATCTTTTCTTGCAGTGACGGGCCTTCCTGTATGTTTTAAAATTATCCCGCCAAGCCAGGTGTGACACTTCCAGTTTGGTGGAACACCATTTCAAATTTGTTTTCTGTTTTAACTTGAGGGTACTCAGATAATGCCATGAGGATTATGCCCTTGCCATTTTGACAAGGGCAATAGAATCAAGTGAAGCATGCAATGAGCAGGCAGTGCTATCAGTGAGGTGAGCAAGCTGGATATGATTCCTCTATTATATTGAGATATGGCACTGATTTTTTTGCAGAGGGAATCTTACTTCCAGGTGGATTACTGTAATTCTTTATTTTCAGGTTGCCCTAATAAGATTTTAAAGACTCTTCAGTTAATCCAGAATGCAGCAGCGTGTGTACTGACTACAACTAATATCAGAGACCATATTTCCCCTGTACTGGCTTCTCTACACTGGCTCCCAGTTAAATCCAGAAGATAATTTAAAATCCTTGTCCTCACTTATAAAACTATTCATGGTGAGGCACCATCATACCTTAAGGAGCCCATAGTACCCCTATCGCCCATCCAGAACCTTTTGCTCCCAGCATGCAGGGTTACTTGTGATCCTCAGAGTCTCCAGAAGCAGAATGGGATGCAGAGCCTTCAGCTATCAATCTCGGAGTGTTTAGTAGGAAGCAACTGGACTTCTTATCTTGTTTGAAGACGTTTCACCTCTCATCCGAAAGGCTTCTTCAGTTCTTCAAACGAGATAAGAAATCCAGTTGCTTCCTACTAAACACTCCGAGATTAAGATGACCTGGATGACTGAGAACCTTCACGGACCCTTCAGCTATCAAGCTCCTCTCCTGTGGAACCATCTTCCAGTCTTGGTTTGGGAGACAGACACACTCTCTGATTTTAAGAGGTGGCTTAAAACCTTCCTTTTTGATAAATCTTATAGTTGGGCTGGCCTATCTAAACCTTAGTTATGCTGCTATAGGCTAAGGTTGCCTGGGGAGCATCCCATGATGCACTGAGCTCTCTTCTCTGTCCCCTCTGACTCTGACTCCATCTCTGCTCCTCTAAATGTCCATATCCTTACACTTACTTGACTTCTTCCCCGGAGTCTTTGTGCTTTATCATCCTGCAGGTTTTTCTAGGTCGCGGTGGAGCTGCTGCTGTGGTCCTGCCTGATGCCTACTGCTCACATAAGGACAGGAGATCCTGTGACTTGGATCCTAGGCTGGATTGCCCAGCCTAGTCCATGGATTACAATGACTTCTGGACCAACATACTGTACCCACACTATATCTGGATTTATAGACTCATATGAACTCAAACATTCTTAGTAAACTGTTATTGTCATGTTGTTGTTTACTGTACAAGTGACATTTATTGCACGTCTGTCCTTCCCAGGAAGAAAGATCTTCCTCTGTGTTTCTTCCTGAGGTTTCTTACTTTCTCTGTTCAGGGTTTATTAAGTTTTTCCTCACCCGGTTCAAGGGTCTGAGGTCAGAGGGGGTCACATCTGTACAGTTTGTCAAAGCCCAGTGAGATAATGTGAAAAAAGTGATTCTGGGCTGTACAAATAAAATTTGATTTGAGTGATTTCTTTAAAATTTTCAAGTGTCTTCAGACAGGCATCTGCTATAATAACTGGTGAATCTTGGTGCATAGTTAATGAGCAGAAAATCAAACGTTATAAGATAATAATCTGATAAAAGAGGATTTTGCGGAAAGACCTTTAAGTGAACAATGTCAATGTCATATCAGAACAATCAAGAACAAGAACAAGAACGAAAGACAACAGGAAATAACTTAATACGCGTCCTGAAGTACCGTAGTCCACTACAGTAAGCGTATTGGATCAGTCCAATACAGTCAATTCTATAAACAGTCCATGTTCCATATACTATGGTTGCAGTACATAAAAATACCACATGGATATGTTAGTATAGTTAAAAATGTTATTTCACTTGAGATAATAAACTTTATTAATATAATAATATAGAAAATAAAAACAGGAAATTATATTGTCAACATGTTTTTCTTTTGACATATTTCACTTATATGGAATATCTTTATATTTACTTATACAGAATATACTGATCTGCAGCCCCTGACTCTTTTGTTTCAATCCATTCATTTTTTTATTAGTTCAGTCTCGAACCTGTAATCTGCTGTAGTCAAGTGACTGCATTGATGAATGACTGCATGAAGTCTAGTTTCAGTCAGACTCCAATTAGCACCAGTCATAAATCAATAATTTATGATGCAAATCTTTGATTGCTGGTATTTTTTGTCCCTGTCCTCTACAGGAGCGACCTCGCCCAGAGTTCACAGCCATGGCACCAATGACCATGAGGAACCCGGTGACCGGAATGGAGGAACCATACTTTCCTGAAAATAAACGACTCAACAGAACTCTGACAGGTGGCATGGCCATCATGGTCATGGTGAGGTTCTACTGGGGTGATAAAAGTTTTCCTGTCAGGAGCAGATAAAAACTGCCAGGAAATAGAATTTAAACCAGAAAGTGTTTCACCTGAATGTAATGTCACAGCATTAAACAGTCCTTTTAGTGGTGCATAAATCGGCGAATCACATTGTTGGTGATGACAGAGCTGATCTGCTTCATCCTGATCCTGAATATTTTAAATTTTACAGGGAGACATGATAAAAATAAAGATACAGATACAAAAGTACAGAAATCCTCCATAAGGGGATGGAACAACAAATTCATACAAACTGTAATCAACAAGCAGCAGTAAGTTGAACATCTTGTGTGCAGATTTCTGTGGTGTTGATGTTCCTAATCGCCATCATCCTGTATCGCAGCATCCTGCAGATTGTCATTTACAATTCAACCAACAGCTTTGACAGTTTCTCTGTGAGTACACACAACATGTTTTCTGATGTTCCAGGACACGTCTGCTCCTGATTATATGTTGTCATTTTAAAGAATGTGTTTTCTCTTTGTGTGTGTGTGTGTTAAGGCTGCGAGGATTGCTAGTATCTCAGGATCTGTGTTGAATCTCTTGGTCATCCTTATGTTATCCAAGTTTTACACAGCATTGGCCCACATCCTCACTCGTTGGGGTGAGTCAAATCTTCAGTTTTACACTGAGCCCTGACTCAGTGAACACATCCATCACTGTTTGCTGTCTATGCTGAATCATTGATTGTGTAGCTCTGTTGCAGCTGTGGACTGTGGAGCAAATTGTGGATGTAATGACTCCAGTAAAGAGTATATTTCAGAGTTTTCTGAGATATCCAAGTTTGTGCTTTAAACAGAAGACACCTTTTACAGTATAATGTGACATTTACTGGAAAGTTAAAGGAAACATATAATATAACCAGCAGCAAGTAGGTTTATTTTGGTTGTAATTTAGGCGTAGGGTGTATTAGGTGTATTACACCACAGCTCAAAAACCACTTTGCTTAAATTCACCAATGGCCTCCTACTTGCCCATGACTTCGGCTCCCCAACATTCTCCTTCTCCTTGACCTCAGCGCCGCCTTCAACATCATAAACCACTCGATCATCCTCAGTGACAATAAACACTTCCCTTTCAATCATGCAGAAGCATAACTGTCAATTAAACTAACCCCCATTGCATGTTTTGGACTGTGGCTGTAAATATCATATGACCCCAATTACACATGGTATCCCCCAAGGTTCTGTGCTCTGTCCCCTCCTGTTTGCCCTGTGCATGAACATCAACTTCCTAAACTCTAGTGCAATAAATCCAAAATCAGTTGCCGCAGTTCAGACTGATTCCCCTCATTTAAAAATCAATTTAAAATCCACCAAAGATGCTTGCAGTACCTGAAACCTGTTACCTCCCCAATTCTGAATGGTTCAAATTTCTGATCCATGTTTTTGTTTTATGTATTTTGTATTTGTTTATATATTTCATATAAAGCGCCATATAAATTGTCTCAATTGTTATAATTATTATTAATTAGTTATCCCCTCTTACAAACACTCAAGAAAGTGATGGAGCACTTTACACTCCAAGTCAGCAATCAAGTATTTACATGCTTATTCATGCAACATGTTGCATTGATACACCTAAAAAAGTTAGAATGTTGGGATATCTCATTGGTTATTTAAGAAAGTGGAATACATGTAATATATTATACACTCATTAAAATCCGTCAATCCATCCATTCTCTTCCATTTAACCGAGATGGTGGTAACAGACACACTTGTGGTAACAGACTAAGAGGGGTGTCCAATATATCCTTGTCCCCACCAACACTTTACAGCTCCTCCTTTGGAATCCCAAGGCATTCCTAGACCTAGTGGGATATATAATCCCTCCAGCAAATTCTGAACTACCACAGGGTCTCTACCTTGGGCATGCCTGGAAGTTCTCCACAGAGAGATGTCCAAGAGGCACCCGAAACAGAATCCCAGAAAAGTTGGCTCCTTTCAACAGAGCGGAGCAGTGGCTCTACTCCAAGCTTCCACCAGATGACTGAGATAAGCAGCCCTCCCGAGGAAACTCATTTTGGCCGGTTGTACCCATGACCTCATTCTTTCTGTCTCAACCCAGAGTTTGTGACCATACATAGTTGGAATGTAGATGGATTGGGAAGTTTAGAGCTTCGCCTTCCAGCTCGGTTTCCTCTTCTGGTACAATGCCCACATTACAGCTGATGCCGCACCAATCCATCTGTCCACCTCAAACTCTATTTTTGCACCATCTGTAGGCAAGACCCTATGATACTAAAATTGCTTGGGGCAACAACTGCCACCTCCAACCCGGAGTGAGCAATCTATCCTTTTCAGCAAAGAACCATGGTCTTTGCCTTGGAGGTGCATATCCTCATTTCAGCTGCTTCACACTCGGCTGCAAACTGTTCTAGGGCATGTTGGAGGTCACAGACTGATGAACCCAAAAGGATCACATCTTCTGCAAAAAGGAGTGAAATGAATTCTGAGGTTCCCAACTCGGATACTCTTTACACCCAAGCTGTAACTTGAGGTTCTGAATCCATGAATATCACAAACGGGTTTGCGACTAGGGGGAACTTAGCTCACTTAGCTAGTGAGTCATTCACTCACTGAAAAAACGTTTAACTTTGTGTCAAGAATGTGAAACAGCTTTGACATTAGTCAGTCAGTGCTTAACTTGAAGGCATCTGGACTTCTTTTGGTTCTTGAAGATGTTTAAAGTCTCATTCATCTTTTGTTTTCTTCCTTCCCAGCACCTCCCAAGTGGCAAGTGTTATAGCAGCTCCTTTTTCTTACTTTAAGTAGAATTAGCCCTGTTTTTTTTTTACTGTTTATTTGGTTTTTTTCTTCTTCAACAGTGAATTATGGAGACTGGTCGTTCAGTCTCTCTCTGGTTTTTCTTCTGTTTTTCCAATGACTGTGCACAGTCATGTCCCTATTGTTTACAGCAGGGATCAGCCAACATAGTGGTGCTGCCCCAGGATAGACCTGATGTTCTCCACAAACTCAAGAGGAGGAGACGTGGCACCAGAGCTAAGAGCTAAAAGCTAAAAAGAGGGTGAGGAGAAGATGACGTGCTCCCATCCATCGTGATGGGGAATGTAAGATCTGTCCCCAAATAAAATGGACAAGTTAGCAGCGTTGACCGAGCACCAGGAAGAATATCGGGTGCACAGCATCATACTGTTTATGGAAACATGGCTGTCCACATTAACTCTGGACATCAACTGTGGGAGAGGAACTGTGATCATCATGGGGAGGACATCGACCGTCTCACTGACATAAACTTCTGTGTGGAGAACACTGGACCCCACAGGACTGCATGGTGTTCCTCCAACAAGTATTAAGCCTGACATCAAGGCCCTCTTTAAGGAGATAAGAGGGCCTTTAAGCCAAGCAACAAGGACCATCTGAAAGCTATGCAGGCAGAGTTGAGGAGGAAGATCAGAGAGGGGAACAACTACCAAAAGTAGATGGAGAACCAGCTGCAGCAAAACAGCATCAGCTGGAAATCCTTAAAGCATCCCTGGGCTCCTTGTGCTGTCTGTACTATGTGTGTACAACAGTGTATATTTGTACTGTCTGTGCAGTGTGTATTTGTACCCTGTGTACTACAGTGTGCAGTGCAGTGCTGTGTTGCATCACATGACCTCTCTGTGTTTCCGTCAGAGATGCATCGAACTCAGTCGAAGTTTGAAGACATGTTCATCCTCAAAGTTTTCATCTTCCAGTTTGTCAACTTCTACTCGTCTCCGGTTTATATTGCTTTCTTCAAAGGCAGGTAAGAACTGCTTCAGCCAATCACAACAAAGCTCACAGGTCCAACTGATCAGAACATGGGGTACATCCCATTTCCCTTCAGTTCCTCTGTAGTGTCTTTTCTTGTGCATCAGTCCCTCCCACTGAAGATGCATGGGGAGAGAAAACCAGACCTCCTCATTGCATAAGAGGATAACAGCTATTGATTAAGCTATTGATTAGATGCTGCAGCTGATCAGACTGATTGATCAGTGGAGTTTGATAACAGTAGATAAAAGATAAAGGTGTGTCACTGCAGGTTTTATATTATGTGTTCTGGTTAATCATTTAGTGAAAAATGAAGGTTTAATTCTTGTTCTGAATGATGAAAGATGCAACAACAATTTATCTTGTTGATTTACTGATTGTGTATCCAGTTAAATATCAGCGGTGGCACGGGGGTAGGAGTGGCAGAACAACAAGAGGAAGAAAGCATTATTGTCATTTTATTCAAAAACAAAGAGATCTTTCTTCTTTATCTTCTTCTTAACAACAAACTGGCAAAGAAAGAGGAAGCAAACAGAAACGAAGGACAGGAGAGTTAGCAAGACCATTCAGATCAAGCAATCAATACGGGGGGGAAAATAAATTAAAAGCCGACATGTCTGTAAAAAGTAAGTAAGCAGACTAGAGGGGATCGACACAGTTACAAGGTATTAAAGTTTTTAGATGCAGACTGCACACTCAACATTACCAACACTGCAGATCATCTTTTCTCACAACTGGAGGAAATGTAAAGAAAACAAGATGAGAGAACAGAAACATGCAAAATGAATCGAGAAGCCAAAACCATGACAGGTAGCCGCAAAAATCAAGACATGAGGAAGTCCTGCCACTTTCCTCCAGAGGGAAATGCTGTTTTGGCACAACTTTTTGAAGAATTCTGGCGACCTGAACTCTGAAAGTAATTGTTTAGGTGCATACAAATTAATAAATAAATAATGCAAGAATTTTGTCAGGAGTTAATAATTAGAACCCAAAAGCTGACACTGAACACCAGTTTTATTTCAAAGTCTGTTTTGTAGAGACACTTCTATGGCGCATGGTTATCAGCTGTTCTAATAGTGAGCTGCTGCACGGCACATGACAGGGTCAGCAAGGAGCAGAAAAATCCAGACAGTTACGAAACTCAAGCAAGGTGCTTCAAAACGAGTATAGGAAGAGAAATATAATTATTTACAAACAAAAATATCAAGACTGTCCTAAGAAGTGTTACCACATAAATTTGTGAAACAATGATTCACACCCTGGTGGCAGTGACCACCTGCTCATCAGGAGCATTAACCATTCACACAATCATAGACTGAGGGTGCAGCATCAGGAGCAATTTGGGGTTCATTGTCTTGCTCAAGGACACTTCGACATGTTAACTGCAGTGTCTGGGATTGAACCAGGAACCTTCCAATCACTGGATGACCACACTAACCTCCCACTCAAGCTCAAGTTCCTCCCCCCCAGAGATGTGATTTTCCATGTCCCAACAGCCAGCTTCAGCGACCAGGGACAGGAACGCCAAGGCCCCTACCTTTGACTGCTAGCATCCACATAGCACCCAATTTTCAAAACATAAAACTATGGATTAATGTATTCTCTGCATGTGTCTGTCATGTTTTGGTCAACTATGGCAAGGTTTGTTGTACATACAAACTAGCCTCTTCAGTAGACTTCAAAAAACAAAACAATGGAATCAGAATAAAATCCAATGGAACAAATAAGATCTTCAAAAAAGCAAGTTCGTGAAACCCATCATTTATATAGCTGCTTCAGTAGATTTCAGATAACAAAACAAGTAAGTCGGAATAAAATCTGATCGTAAAATTAACAAGAAAGACAAAGAGTATTCCTACAGTTCCTTCAATGGAACTAAACAACTAAGCAAATCTTCAGACTTGTCTAAATTAAACTAAATATGAATGAGCAACAACAATTATGCCTTCTGTCTAAGGCAAAATGAAAAGCACTCTTTATCTGAATAGATTTTTGCTAAGTAGAAGTTTTTTTTTTCACTTGTCACCAATTTAAACTAGAGATACAGACCCTGAATACATTTTTTTTAGCCATGTCTAATGTAAGTCCACCATTGGTCATTATTCAATACAGCACAAGTCCAAATTAATAACCTTATTGAAATGTCTGTGTAAATGAAATGATACTCAACTTTTGTTGTGTTTATGTAGACCACCGTCTGTCTCATGCTCATGCTCATATGCAATCTTGACCAGCTAATGTGTCAGGATGTGTCCTGACGGCTAAATAGTTCAGGAAGTAGGGACAGGGGCCTCCTTAACTTTAGGCGCAAAGAAATGAAATTATTGAGTGATTTTAATTAAGTCAGAACTTTTGTTTTAATCATTTAAAGCAGAACTTTGAATTTCAGTAACACACAATATGAAGTTGATGTGATTAACAAAACTATGAACACACTTCAAAAAAACAATGTTTGTAACTTACAAAGTTCATCAAAATCAAGGCTAAATTTTTATTTTGAAACAATACATTTAATTAGAAAATGACCCACAAATATTCAGGAGAGTTTTGAACAAGTCCAGTTACTTAAGGATTGGACACAGTAATCTGGGACACCACCAGTGGTCAGCCAATTAGTCATAATAAAGGTAAATGCGGTCCAATGCAATCAAATATTTTAAATTAAAACTCTCCTGTAAAATATAATGTCTACAGAATCAGAAAACATTTATATATTGATCCTTGTTTTGATCAAACTGCCAGACTTTGACCTGTGGTCCACACAAAATGAGTGAAATATGATTCTGTTGTCTGTCCTCACTCCGATATTCAACTCCAGTGATAGTGTGACAAATCCCATCAATTTGATCTGCTGCAATGTCCAATAATAACTAATATCCAATAAGGGGGCGGATCTGCTAGTAAAAGAGGTTCGCTCTCGGGTAACTTCACTGTGTAATTTCTCCCTCCTCCCTTTTCAAAGTATGAGCTGAGACAAATTAAATCAGATCAAATCAATGAGATTAATTAAACCTTGAAGTGAGGCTGTGAACCTCGGTCAGCTGGCTAAAGAAGGAAACAGCATGAGTCAGATGAAAGGCAGAGCCACGGCGCGCCCTGCAGGTAGATAACAGTTTGTGGAGGCTTTAACAAGCTCTTTGTGTCTGTTCAGGTTTATTGGTTACCCTGGAAACTACAACAGTCTTTTTGGAGTTCGCAATGAAGATGTGAGTCTGTCAATTTATGCTAAATATTTGTAAAGAAATAATGTTAAAAATTGAATCACTTTTATGTAAAATTTTGCAGATCAGGGTATATTTCAGCTTTTGCCTTAAATGCATATACAATATAAATACAATACGCACCAATCAGCCATTACATTAATTAAGACCACTGACAGTCGAAGTGAAATGGATCGATCACCTGGCTGCAGTGACGATCATCCATGGAGGCCCTACCTTGTAACCCCCAAGTATTTAGAGGATCTGCCACAAACATTCTGGTGCTGAACACCACGGGACACACCCCACAGGTCATGACTATTTCCTTACAGGTAAAAGCAGAGTCCATGATTATGACTGCTGAGATGGAGGCTCAGTCAGTTCAGATCGGGGGACTTTGAATCGATACTCTATGATCTTTGTCACATTAATCTGGCCATTCCTGACCAAGTTCTGTAGTGCCCCTGCGCTGTCCTGTTAGAGAAGACATTATTATCGGGGTGTGCAGATACCATGGGGATCTGCTTAGTCTTAGGCAGATGGTTTGTGTCAGATGGTCCATATGAATGTCAGGATCAAGTTTCACAGCAGAACTTTGACTGCAGCGACGTGATCAGAGTTATTCACTTCAGCTGTCAGTGGTCCTACTGTTATGGCTGATCGCTGTATGATTATTTAAAATCAATCAAGTAGTTAACAGTATTAGTAACGCAAGATAAGATGGCTTTTGATCACCAGATTGTATTTTGTAAGATAAATTAGCTGGTTTGAAAATATTACATTTATTTAGTCAAACACCTGCAGAGGCGAAAACAGGATGTTTGTCCACAGAATTTCAAGGGTTTATTTTTTTCATCCTATCATAATCAACCCAAAAACCTAATTTAATCAGCTAAAGCACAAAAATCGTGTTTAATGAAATGCTCAGATGTTATCAGTGGTAGTTTTAATCTAGTTTTGTGTTTAATGTGAGAAAGACAATCACAGAATGCTGTCAACTTTCATTGTTTGGTGCAGTGCGGAGCTGGCGGATGCCTCATTGAACTGGCTCAGGAGCTGCTGGTCATCATGGTGGGAAAACAGCTGATCAACAACGTGCAGGAGTTCATTTGCCCGTAAAAACTGATGCAAACACTCAGACGGAACAATGTAGTAACTTTTGTGAAATAGAACATAATAAAAAACAGGAAAAACATAAAGATCATCCATGAGAACAAGACCACAACTTGTGAGAACACTAGAATTATTTTGGTAATCGTAAGAAAAACGGTGAGAAACTGATAATTTTCTTCCAGAAAGACTATTTTTAACTTCTAAAAATTTAAAAATGACTAACTGCAAACAAAATCTTATATTCTGAGAACAATAACTTTTGAGAACCAGATATCTCATGAGGACAATGTTGTAAGTTAAACAAAATACAAACCTGTGCGAAAATGATAACAATATAGTGTTTTGTGAGAAAAACACTTTGCAGAACAGTATACTAAGTTAATTTCTTGTGAGATCAATTTATCTTCAGTTACAAAGCAGTAATTTCTGTTTTAAAGAGATAGTTTTTGTATATAGTGTCCTGTTTACAGAAGGATGATGTAGTGTGTGAGAACACAATACTGCATTAGTGAGCAAGAAAAAAAACCTTGTAAGAACGTGATAATCAGTTCTGAAAACATGACAAAGACTTGTACCTGCCGCAAATGTTTAATAAAGTTTTTACAGCTAAAACTTTTGTGTGACAGGAAGTTGAAGTCGTGGTGGAGGAAAAGGAAGATAAGTCCTCGACTGAAGGAAGAGAAAGACGAGGAGGCTCAAGGTGAGATTAACGAAAAGAAGGAGGTGGAGGTTTCTCCCTGGGAGGAGGACTACGAGCTGCTGGTCTGTGAGGGACTCTTCAGTGAATACTTGGAGATGGGTAAGTCCTATCAGAAAGTGCTGCACAGGCAGTATAGCTGCCCTCTGATTGGCTGCGTAGAATATTGACTGACCGCACCTCCTCGCTCTCCTCAGTGATTCAGTTTGGCTTCATCACCATCTTTGTGGCTGCGTGTCCTCTCGCCCCGCTATTTGCTCTCGTTAATAACTGGGTGGAGATTCGTTTGGATGCTCAGAAGTTTGTGAGTGAATATCGCCGCCCAGTGGTGGAGCGAGCTCAGGATGTCGGCATCTGGTTTCCCATCATGCAGTTCATCACACTAATCGCCGTCTTTAGCAATGTAAGACTTTGTGTCTGTTGTCTGTCAAGGCCAGTTTTATGTTGGACTTTAATCACTTCCTTCTCTTGTCTGAGGTTGATGCAGCAGCCAGCAGAGCCTAAACTTTCCACACCTGTGTTGTAGGCGTTTCTCATTGCATTCACCTCTTCGTTCCTGCCCCGCCTGTACTACCGTTACACCAGAGACAGCACCCTGAGCGGCTTCATCAATTTCACTCTGGCAACATCTCCATACAACTACAGCGAGCAGCTGCAGTTCAATTCCTGCAGGTTGGTGGGCAAAATGCTGTACGATGGACGCACAGAGGCCCAGATGAAAGGAACAATGTAATTGTTCATTCTAACCCTTGCCTCACCCACGAAGGCAGAATTTCAGGGTCTAAAAAACTCAAAAGACCAGCATTCTAACTTTAGTCCATCAGTGTTTATGAGGAGCTTTGATTGACCATTTATGGTTGTTTGTGGGTGTGTCGAGGGCGGGGCATGAGGATCCATGTGCAAACATTTACATGTTGATTCGGGATTAATAAAAAGATAAGCACCGTTGTGAATCTAGTTTGTTTAATAAATCTGAATATGGGCAAAAGATTTTGTGACTTTCATGTACACACAAGCAATCAGTGTGAATGCATGTTTGATAAGTTATCCAACGATTACAGGTGGGGTTGTGTATTTCATTTACTCTTTTGTTGTTTTTGTCTTGCAGGTATCGTGGTTTCAGAGATAAAAATGGTGATTTACTCCCTGAGTACTTTCACCTCCTCGCCATTAGACTCACTTTTGTTATTGTGTTTGAGGTCAGTTTAACCATGAAGGTAAAGGAGTGTCTCTGAGCTGTGTCAGCAATAAATTAAACACACATGTTAAGAGTACTGGATATATTACTCTCAAGTAAAAGTGCTGCTCTACATAAACTTTAAAAAAGTACAAGTACTATACTCTAAATGTACTGAGATACAGGTAAAAAGTATCGCTACAGTTTGGAAATTCTGTCATGTGTTGGTGTTGTTTATCAGTCACAACATTGAAATCACTGATACGATGTGGAGAACAGTGATTATCTTAATACAGTAAAATGTTCTGCTGGTTCAGGAGAGTCTTGAGGAATGTAACACAGTCCCCCACTATGGCCTGAGCTCCAAACTCCCCAGAGCTCAATTCAGTTGAACAATCATTGGCTGTGAAACAACATTTGGTGGAGCAGATGCCCCACATATGACCCAGAGGATCCACTGTCATTGGTCTAAAGCCAAGTATCACACGACATCCTCAGAGGTTGCCTGTCCTCATCCTGACTGGTTACATGAGAGGAACCAGTACAACATCAGGCAGGTGGTTTTAATGTTGTGGCTGATTAGTGATGAATTAAGGAATTCAAGTTTCACTCAGTTCTGATCCATCAACACAAGAAGGATAGCGTCAAGCATGACGTGACCATGGAGGTTCTCCCCTCTCTGAAGGTCAACCTGGGACCATTGTCCTGTCTCATACCCTCCCAGTCCCAGTACAACCAGTCCTCTCCATCCTTCCTATTCTTACTTAGTCGGGTCTATAAATATTTGGAGGAGGACACAGTTGCTGTCATTTTGCCTCTGTGCACTGAAACAGTGGATCTGAAATGAATCAGTAAGGATGTGACTGAAGTGTTGACTTTCAGCTTTAATTCGAGGTGAATCACAAGATTGTCGCATTACAGTACAGTACATTACAGCTGTTTTTACACAGTCTCCATTTACAGAGGTTCAAAAGTAATTGGACATTGACTGAGCAGCAGTTTGATGTCCACCTGTGGTCTGTTCCCTCAATATTCCTGACAGATGAAGCAGATTGAAGGTCTGGAGTTGATTCCAGGTGTTGAACCTGCAGTTGGTATCTGTTTAATGGAACTCTCACTATGAGGTCCAAAAAGTTGTTGATAGACTAAAGGATGCCATTATTTGGCTGAAAAACAAAATTAACCTGTCATAGCGATAAAAATATCAGAAGGGGCCAAATCAACAGTTTGTATGTTATTAAAGAGGAAGAATTCACTGACGAGCTCAGCAGCATTAAAAGGCCTGGAAGAACATGGAGGACAACTGAAGCAGACCATCACATAAGAAAAACCTCTTCAAATCACCAAGACATGTAGCAGGAAAAGTGAAGTTAGTTGGATGATATGGTGCCTCTGAAATAGTAATGTTAGCATTTTCTTTTGCTTTGTTTGTCTGGATGCTAGTGGTGGTGCCACCGCCACTCCTGCCATGTCAGCCTGACAGGTGCTCTGACCGGGCTGAGACTCGGCCTCCTCCAATTCTGTGTTGCTTAGTCTTTGTTTATTGTGAAGCTTCCAAAGTGTTTTTTGTGCCATTTCAGTTGGTGGAAAGACAGCTAGCGTAGCTACATCAGCGACAATACGTCCATAGCTCAATATGGGATTAATCACGTGCAGGAGGTGATGCAGGGTTTCGGTTACCTCACATTTCCGGAGTGTTTATCTTTTAAGGAGAAAATCAAAATATGTGGCTTGTGAGAGCTGGGGGTGGGAGGCAACTGCAGGTGCAGTGTGTATCATTGACATATTCCTCAGCCTATCATTGTGTGGCACCCACGTTCCTCCACCCATGTGAAAGTGCCTATTTTATGGGAATGTGGTCAGGATCTGAAGCAGAAAGTCAGTTAATAACCACCGTTAATGAAAGCGTTCTGATACTCAGAATCTCGGACTGGAGCTTCAGGGTTTGTTGAGCAGCTCTCACAAATAAAGTTCCCCCTAAGTCTGTTAGTTTTGTTCTGCAGGACAAGATGTGAGAGACGCGTTGGTCAAGAGGTACATTGTGAGAGGCATTTAAAAAAAAAAAAAAAAAAAAACTTGCCCTCTGTGGGTGGCCTTGTGTCTCCTTCGAGTTCAGGTCCTCTACCCGAGGTCTGGGAGCCTGAAGATCCTATGCAGTATCTTAGCTGTCCCTAGGATTTCATTCTTTTGGACAGAGATCTCATATATTCCTTGGAGTTGCTGGAGCCACTCTCCCAGTTTTAGGGTCACAGCCCTGAGTGTAGCTATCACGACTGGTACCACTGATGCTTGCACTTCCCACATCCTTTCCTCTTCTTTCCTTGTTTTTTTCCAGCTTATGTTCTTTCTTTCTGATGTTGCTAACTTGGGATGGCCACATCTGCCACCGCTGCCTTCTTCTCCTGTTCATCGACCATCTTAATGTCTAGTTGATCATCCACCACCATCGGTCTCGATCTGGAAATCCCACAGGCTCTTAGCTTGGTTGTTCTCACCTTTGGCTGTGTTAATTTTTACCCTGGGACCTCCAGCCTATACTCGGCGCAGATGTTCCTGTACACCATACCAAAAAATTTGTTATGTCGTTCCAACTATGCCATACCTGCCTGCGTCTTATATATATCACATGAGCACGTGATGTAACATGTAACATGTTAGTATTATCCCTGAGTTCACTGTGAGTAAGTGGGTTCTTTTCATTATATGGTAGAATCTGGTTCTGTGAAGTAGCCTGCTGTGACCTGAGACAGACTCTTCCTATCCTTCCTCCTCAGCATGTCGTCTTTTTCATTGGCCGGATGATTGACCTGATGGTCCCTGATGTCCCTGAGGAGGTGGAGATGAAGATGAAGAGAGAACATTACATGGCAAAAGAGGCATTAGCTGAGAACCAGGTACAGTAAAACTAATAAAAGTGAACACACTTTCAGTGTCACATCGGGTATTGTCTCATTAATTTGTTTGCATTTTCAATTGGGTTGAAAATAAATTAGAGTTGTGTAGTTTCTGTATATAAAGGTAAACCAGCCCCTATGGGTCACAAGGTATTTCTAGTGCCAATCCCAAGCCTGGATAAATGGTGAAGGTTCCGTCAGGAAGGGCATCTGGCGTAAAACTAAGCCAAATCAAACATGCAAATCACCAAAACTAATTCCATTCCAGATTGGTCGGGGCCCAGGTTAACAACAACTGCCACCAGTGCTGTTGACAAACAGGGTACCGGTGGAAATTTGGCTGCTGTTAGTCAAAAAACAAGAGGAAGGAAACGCATTAGGGGACATCTGTCTGTGAAGATTCTCAGTCATCCTGGTCATGGTAGTCTTAGTGTTTAAGTTGAAGGCAACCGGACTTGTAATTTCTCCTCTCATCCAAGAGGCTTCTTCAGTTCTGGGGACAACCTAACAGCATTAGGGAACAGAGAGAGAAGAATGCCAAGAGTGTAGGATTGAGAGTAGGAACTCTAAATGTTGGCACAATGACACAAATGACAATGACACAAAGGTTGAGGGCTGGCTGACATGATGCAGAGAACAAAGGTGTTGTGATGATGTTTTGGGTGTGCAAGAAACCAGGTGGAAGGGCAGCAAGGCTAGAAGCATTGGAACAGGGTTCAAACTGTACTATCATGGTGTGGACAGGAAGAGAAATGGAGTTGGTGTGATCCCAAAGGAGGAGCAAGCAAAGAATGTTGTAGAGGCAAAAAGAGTGTCTGACAGGATCATGAGTGTGAAGCTGGAAATTGAAGGTGTGATGATGAATGTTGTCAGTGGTTATGATCCACAAGTTGGTTGTGGATGGAAGAGGAAGAGAAATTCTGGAGCGAGTTAGATTAAGCGGTAGAGAGTATTCCCAGGGAGGAGATAGTGGTGATTGGAGCAGACTTCAATGGGCATGTTGGTGAAGGGAGCAGAGGTGATGGGCAGGTTTGGTGTCAAGGAAAGGAACCTGGAAGGACAGATGGTGGTGGATTCTGCAGAAAGAATGGAAATGGCTGTGGTAAAGACCTACTTCCAGAAGAGGGAAGAACACAGGGTGACATTTAAGAATGGAGGCAGGAGCTCACAGGTGGACCACAGTCTTTGGAGATGATGCAATCTGAGCAAGATTGGAGACTTCAAGGTGGTGACAGGAGAGAGTGTAGCCAGACAGCATTGGATGGTCGCTCTGGTGGTAAGGAAGTGTAGGAGAGTAAAGTCGGAGCAGAGGATCAAATGCTGGAAGCTGAAGAAAGAAAACTGCTGTGAGGACTTCAGGGAGAGGTTGAGACAGGCTCTGGGAGGGCGTGAAGAACTGCCAGCAGGTTTAGGTAATTAAGGACAGAGATGTAAATGTACTAACCAGTGAGGAGAGCGTGCTGAGAAGATGGAAGGAGAACTTTGAGGAGCTGATGAATGAAGAAAATGAGAGCGAAAGAAGGGCAGACGAGTTGGAAACTGTGGAACGGGAAGTTGGAAAAATTAGTAAAGATGAGAGAAGCGTTGAAGAGGGTGTCTGTGAAGATTCTCAGTCATCCAGGTCATGGTAGTCCTGGTGTTTCTTCTGAAGGCAACTGGACTGCTTGTAGTTTCTTGAAGACATTTTGCCTCTCATTCACAAAGCTTCTTCAGTTCTAAATTTCTGGTAGGGAGTCCCCAGTATTTAACCTTGTGGAGGATCCTTCTTACTCAGGATAGTGGGCAAAGGGTACAAAGCCCCGCCCCCAATCTGTGTGACCCAGAACCACCCACCATCAGATGGGTAGTCACTCCCTCTGGTCATCATGTGAAACCAGCGACTCACATGATGACCGGGGGGAGTGACTACCCAGGAACCTCCACAAGGTTACATACTGGGGACTCCCTAACAGAAATTTAGAACTGAAGAAGCCTCTTGGATGAGAGGCGAAATATCTTCAAGAAACTACAAGAAGTCCAGTTGCCTTCAGAAGAAACACCAAGACATTGAAGAGGATGAAGAATGGAAAGGCAGTTGGACCTGCTGACATACCAACAGAGGTATGGAAGTGTCCAGGAGAGAGGGCAGTGGAGTTTTTGATGAAGCAGTTCAACATGATCTTGGACAGTGAGGTGGAAAAGTGTGCTGGCGCCGATCTTTAAGAACTAGGGTGACGTGCAGAGTTGGAGCAGCTAAAGAGGGATAAAGCTGATGAGCCACACAGTGAAG
>KV751370.1:35079-55937 GCA_001698575.1 Mola mola | reverse complement strand
TGGAAGCGAGGCTAAGAGAAGAAGTGATGATTTGCAGCAGAATGGTTTCATGCCAAGAAAAGATACAACAGATGCCATAATTGCTTTGAGAATGATGATGGAGAAGTATAGAGAAGGTCAGAAACAACTGTATCATGTCTTTGTGGATCTCGAGAAAGCCTACGACAGGGCACCGAGGGAGGAACTGTGGTTCTGTATGAGGCACAGAAATATGTTAGACTGGTGCAGCAGATGTATGAGAGCAGTATGACAGTGGGGAGGTCACTGCAGGAGTGATGGAGGTGCATCAAGGATTGGCCCTGAGCCCCTTTTTGTTTGCTCTGGTGGTGGACGATGATGTTTGCAGATGACACTGTGATCTGTAGTGAGAGCAGGGAGCAGGTGGAGGTATGAACTGGAAAGAAGAGGAATGAAAGTCAATTGTAGCAGGACAGAATACATGTGTGTGAATGAAAGGGAGGCAGGTGGAACAGTGAGGTTACAGGGAGGAGACGTGGAGAGGTTCCATGAGTTTAAGTATTTAGGTTCAACCTTTCAGAGTGAGAGGGAGTGTAGTAAAGAGGTGAAGAGGCGAGTTCAGGCAGGGTGGAGCGGGTGGAGAATAGTGTCAGGAGTGATCTGTGACAGGAAGGTTTACAGGAAGGTGGTGAGACCTGCAGGGTTGTTTGGTTTGGAGACGGTGGCTCTGACCAAAGGACAAGAGGCAGAGCTGGAGAGGCAGAGTTAAAGAGGCTGAGATTCTCTTTGGGAGTGACGAGGATGGACAGGATGAAGAACGAGCACATCAGAGGGGCGGCACAGGTTGGACATTTGGGAGATAGAGTTAGAGAGGCCAGATTCAGATGGTTTGGAAATGTGCAGAGGAGAAACAGAGGATATGTTAGTAGAAGAAGTTGAGGATGGAGCTACCAAGCAGGAAGAGATTCATGAATGTGGGGAGAGAGGACATGCAGATAGTTGGTGTGGGAGAAGTAGATGCAGAGGACAAGGAAAGATGCTTCGCTGTGACTACTAGAAAAAGCTAGGTAAAGCCGAGTTTCTGTACATAAAGGAGCAGCCTGTTATATCTGTCTATTATTATTTTAGTTTAAACTTGAGCTTAAAATGAGCATCATAAGCAGGACATGAAGACAAAGCAGCGTTGATGTTCTGTCACAGTAGTCAGTGTGCTGTGTTGCAGACATATCTACTGAAGTTAGCATTATAACCAGCTAGCCTGTCCTGTAATACCACTTTGTACCTGTGGAGGTGATAGTCCAACAGCCCTTCGTAGTTGCAACTAGGAGATGGATACAAGCGGCCAGTTCGCTATCTCTCATAGCATTTACTCAACAAGTAAAACAAATCAAAGAGACAAAATGCCAGAAAGAAAATATTCTTACAGCTGTTTTCGTAACTAAGCAGAAAAATACAACTGGCAAACTTCTGAACTTAATTTTCTCTCTTTTACCAACTCAGACGAGCTTCATCACCTTGTTACATCATCATAAAATCATTTAAATGAGAAGAGTCAAACTCACCAGAAAGCGCTGGTTTGTCCTCTCACTATTTGGTCAAAGGAAATAATGAGTTCACAGAAGCTGTGAGCTCGAGGCTATGTTGATGCAGTGGTAACACTGAGCTGGAACCTCTTGTCTTACAGGAAACATTTAGAAGTGGCAGTGTCCCAGGATCCGAACTGAGACCCTCTGGATTGACTAGCAGACTCATAATTTAAAAGAAGTTTGTTGTTTAAGAAATTTGAGATTATAATGGTGTGTTCTCTTGTGCTGACAAGCTGGTGTGTATCTGTCATGTGTGAGACAACAATGTAGTTCTTATTTATGTATTTGTTTGTTTGTTTTAAAGTTTGGACAGTATACATTAATGGAAAATAAAATGTCATTCTGCCAGATTATAGCCATTGCCTGATTTCCACCTGTAGTCCCTTGGCAGGTTGACGTTGTACCTAAAAAATACAGGTAAAACCTCTCAACACACAAATAGAACAATAGTAAACACCTAATAATACCATAATACGCACATTTAACAGTACAGAAAGTGGCTGTGCGATGTTGCTTAATACAAACTAGGCGCAAGGGGACCATCAAAGTTCCAGGTGTTGTGTAGGCAGGAGATAAGGTGTTAAGGTATTGCACAAAACATGAATAATCTCATATGGAAACAACTTCCTGCCACCTTAAAGCTCCTCTCTGTGGTACGATCATGATGCGGTGTAGAAGGGTATGAGTTTAAGACCTGAAAGATGCACAATGGAAACCAGGCATTGTGCTATGTGAAGCTAGAAAGACAGCTTCAGTGATCATTGAGCTCCAGACAATTCAGACGATGGATTTTGGATTTTGTGCTTTCAGTCTTTGGGGAAAGCCATGATTCCTGGTGAGGAAGATGTCCTGATCTGCAACTTGGAACAGCGTGGACCTTCACCAGCACTGCAAAGTGATTCCCCTCCTCCAAATTTGAAGGTGATCCCAGAGGAACCTGACACATCTGCAAGCTGAATTCTGGGCCTTCCACAATGTCATTGTCAACATCTGCTAGACTCTGATGAACATCTTGGATCTACAGATCTTCAAGACCACTGTGAGGCCGTTACAGGACCTGCAAGAACTGTGTGGAATGTATATTGCTCCAACAAGGAGTTTGCTATATTGAGGAAATATAAGACCATTGCTAGATCCAAACCTTGACTAGGCCTAAACAAGAAGTCTTGTATCACAATGTCCACATGACTTACAAGATACAGTATCTGTACAAGAGCTGCAAATTTACAGTCAAACTGTGACAGTCAGGCCCATAAATATTTGGATAGTGATATTGTTTCTGTTATTCTTTCCAAGTTCACCAAATGAGTCAATCAAGATGGAAGTGAAATGTCAACTTCCAGCTTTAATTTGGGGTGAATCACAAGAGTGCAGCATCAACAATTCAGGAATTACAGCTATTTTTACACAAACTCCACTGTTTTCAGAGGCTGAAAAGTAATTTGAGAGTTCACTGAGCAGTAGTTTCATGGCCAATAGTCTATTCCATGACAGAATAAGGCTGGCCACACACTAGATGATTTTCAAATCTTAATTTATTTTTAAAATGTGGGAGACCACAGATGGCAATTTTAGCTGTTTTTTTTTATTTTTTATCATAAATCTCCAAATCCACATCCAGTAGGATCTGATTAAAACAAGAGACCACACACCTGCCGTTCATAGTAATGATGTCACAGTAGTGAATCTACAGACAACTCAACATCTGGTTGGTGATATTCCCTGTTTGCTCACTCTCATTGAGTATTGTGGGTATTCCTTTGGAGGCTGTCTATTCTGGAATCATAAATACCTAACATATTTCTGACTTGATAATAGTATTGACACCCCACACGTGAAGATTATTTGTACAAATACGTAGTTGCAACAAGTCACAAAATTGACCATGTCCCCATGATCATTTCAGAGGGGCAAATTAGACATAAAAATTTTGACTAAAATGTTCTCATATGTAGCCAGCCCTAACAGATTAAAGGTCTGCAGTTGATTTCAAGTGTTGAACCTGCAGTTGGTATCTGCTCAGTGAAACTCACTATTTGGCCAAAGAGATGTTGATGAAGTGAAGGAGGCCATCATGACGCTAAAAAAACAAAATCAATTTGTCCGAGAGATGAAAACATCAGGAGGGACCAAATCAACAGTTTGAACATTCTTAAAATAAAAAAAAGGAATCCATTGACATCATATGCATATTCAGCGAATACTTGGAGATTGGTAAGTCCTGTCTGAAAGTGCTGCACGGACAGGATAGCTGTTCTTTTACATGTCATCCTGTCAACAATCAGACGCCTTCATGAACGTAAATACAGACCATTTACAACAAGGTGCAAAACACTGGAAATATTCAACAACAGAAGGGTCTAAGCCTCGCAAGTTATGAAATCAAATTATATGGACAGATGAAACCAAGCTGAATTTGAATCAGAATGATGGGAAGAGAAAAGAATGGAGAAGGAAAGGAACGGCTCATGATGCAAAGCAACACGTGTCAAACATGGTAGAGGGAGTGTTATGGGATGGGCATGTATGGCTGCCAGAGGAAGGGGCTCAATGCTTTTTATTGAAGAATCAGGATGTATTTTGAGGTGTATAGGGCTATACTCTCTGCTCACATTCAGCCAAATACTATAAAACTGACGGGACGGTACTCCACAGTGCAGATGGATAATGACCCTAAACATATTGCAAAAGCAACTCAAGACTTTTTGAAGGCAACGAAATGGAATATTCCTCAATGCCAAGTCAGTCACCTGATGGCAACAGAGCAGCTTCAGTTTAGTGAAGACAAAGACCCACAAACAAGCAGCAACTGAAGGTGGCGTCAGTGAAGCCCTGGCAAAGCATCTCCAGGGAGGAACACTCAGAATTTGGTGATGTCCATGTGCTCCAAACTTCAGACAGTCACTGACTGCAAAGATTTCCATCCAAGTAGCTAGGTAACTACAGTTATATTTACAATTATGTTAGTTTGTCCAAATACTGTTGAATGGAGGTACTCTGTATGAATTGCCTGTAATTCCTAAACTGCAAATGTCATATTTTAGTGAAACCTCTTAAATCAAAGCTGAAATTCTGCACTTAAATCACATCTTGATCCTTTTCTTTCAAATCCAGCATGATGGATAAGAGGCAAAATAATAAAAACTGTCACTGTCAAAGCCTCAGGACCGAACTGTAGCTACAGTAGATGACTAACATAGGCACCACGTTTGGGTTTAGGGTTTTTTTTTCCAGGTTAGAGCAATTGCTTATCAAATTAAAATGCAGATCCCTGAAACCACATATCAAAGATCAAAAAGGGTTTTACTAGATCTACAAGGTATGTCTTGAACCTCTGTGCATCCCTCAAGATTTTACAGGATCTTTGCAAGATCTACGATGCCTCTGCCAGACTGCAGCTAAAATACACTGAGAAACCTACAAGAATAAGACTTACCAGAGAGCTTTCTAATGATCCTACAAGACTTACAAGAAAATGTGTAGTAGAGCTAAAAAAAGGACCTGCAGAAAATCTACACACACCTTCCACAAGACCTTTACAACCCAAGTCTGTCCAAGGCTGGCGATAGCAAAGTAAGCAAGAGCTTTGAAATGGAGATAAGAGCCTTCCAACAACTAGGTCTTTTCTTGATGAATTAGACCTGCAGGAACTTCACAAGAATGCAGACCTTTGCAAAAGGCCTAAATCATTTTGTTAAACAGTGTAAAGGCTGCATAAGGTCTACAAGAACCAAGAGACTACAAAAGGGCCTCCAGAAGGCTTGTAAAACCTCCAAGTAGCAATTGTGTGCTTGGACATGCACTAAATCTGTATTTGTTTAAGTATCAGTTGTGATTTACCAGTTAGACCCAGGCTTGGTGATATTCACCTAAATGTCAGATGATTACTTTCACAATGGGATCATGTAATGATCTTGGCAAAATCCGCTGATTGTAACTTTTTGATTTGTTTGAAACCTGGATACAAAAATCTTAAAATGTTTTTCACCGTTACCTCCCAGAAAAGGAGGTGGAATTAGCATTTTAAAATCAGAACTTAAGGCGTTTTTTAATCAGCACTCGTTTAGCCGAATGATATCAAAGAGAGGCAAGATAATCACAGCTGAAGGGGTTAAACTACCACAAGGCAACATGTTCAGGACAGCTACGAATACCTTGGGATCCCGCAGGCAAATGGGAATCATGAAGAGGCCGCAAGGAAGTCAGCCAAAACCAAATACCTACGTAGAGTAAGCCAGGTCCTGAGAAGTCAGCTGAATGGTCAGAACAGCCCGTCATCAGATACCCTGCTGGTATGACAACCTGGCCAAAAGAGGAGATAGAAGCCACAGATATCAAGATAAGGAAACTCCTCATCATGCATGGAGGGTTTCACCCCAAGTTCATCACCCTGAGGCTGTACACTAAATGGAAAAAGGGATGCCGAGGATTAGTGAGTGTCAGAGCCACTATCCAAGATTAAACAACAATGATCCAGGAATACATCAGGAAGGTGGCACCGAATGATGACCTGCTAAGTGAATGTCTCAGGCAGCAGAAACCCAGTGAGGAGAGGGAAGAAGAAGAGAGATCATGGAGGGACAAGCCCCTGCACTGGATGTACCATCGATACATAGGAAGTGGCTGATATTGAGAAAACATACAAGTGGCTGGAGAAGGCTGGTCTCAGGGATAGCACAGAGGCACTGATCATGGCAGCGCAAGAACAAGCCTTGAACACAAGATCGATAGAGGCCGGGGATACCACATCAGACAGTCGAAAGACAGTACAGCACATAACAGCAGGGTGCCAAATGCAGGCAGGTACAGCATACTTGGAGTACCATAGCCATGTGGCTGGCATAATATGCAGGAACATCTTTACAGAGTATGGGCTGGAGGTTCCAGGATCACAGGGGACAACACCTCCAAAGGTGATTAAGGGTTAGGGTTAGGGTTACGACCAAGCTAAGATCCTGTGGGACTTCCAGATCCAGTCTGATAAGATGGTGATGGCTAATTAACCGGATATCGTGGTAGTCAATAAACAGGAAAAGAAGGCTGTAGTAGTAGATGTTGCAATCCCAAGTTATAGCAACATCAGGAAGAAGGAACATGACAAGCTCGAAAAACACCAAGGGGGTGAAAGAGAAGCTGGAAAGGATGTAGGGAGGCATCAGTGGTCCTCATGGTGATAGGAGCAGCCTATCATAAAGTGTAATTTGGCATTGAGCTCAATAAGAAGTTAAAGTAAAATAATATAACAACATAATTATATCTGGAATATTTTAAATGTTTAATGTTAATTCTTAGCAAGAAAGGTTTTTTATGTTAACACCCTATTCTGCTAGTTTCTTTGGATCTTCTGCTTATTGTTTACTCACAGAGTATTCCTATTCAAATAAACAACATGAGAATCAATTGTGTATATTTTTTCAAAACTTTAAAAGTCATTGATCAAATAATAATAATGTTCGCGCTCCCGGTCAGGCACGATATGGGCAGCTAAACCGGCTCTGTGTGACGTGTAGGACCTCCTCCTCCGACACACAGCAGCAGTAATGGCGGACTACGACAGCTTCGACGACCGAGACCGGGCCTACGGTAGCTTCGGAGGTAGCAGAGGGTGAGCGCCAACTCCACACTACAGCGAAGCCGAGCGCCTTTCAAGGAGTGCTGTTTCCCGCTGCTCTCCACCCCGAGCCTCGGTGCAGTGCGACCAGGCCCTACAGCTCGCCCCGCTCGGCTCTCGCTGCGCCGGGCTGGCAGGAGTGAGTGGAGGCCGCGGAGAGCGGCTGGGAACCAGCGCGGCCCCGGAGAAACAGGCTAACTGTTAGCAGCAGGCTAGCGAGACGAACGGACCCATGTGTCGAAGATTGCCGCAGCACCAAAATAACCTTAATCACCGTCCATTCGTGTTTCCATCGTGAAGAGGTTCCGGTTAGAGGCGGCTCTTAGCGGGTCAGGGGGCCGCAGCAGGTGGAGGTAATTGGGTTGCAGCTGCTGGCTGCCCGCATGGCTGCATCATGTGTCCGCAGACGCTGATCCATCCACGTTGTTACACCGCCACGAGGCTGGACGTTGGTTCTTGATCATTGGTTGAGATTCTCCCGGCTGCTTTTACTTGATGAACGTGTTGTTGATGGAGCTCCGTCTGCAGCACCAGCCGTCATTATGAATGAATGTGTGACACAAGCTATGAGAAAAGCTCGTCTCACTTCTACAGGTGAAATGTCCACAATAATTGCCTGATTGATTGATTGACTGACTGATCGATCGATCTGACAGAATGGGTCAGAATGGATTTGTTTGTCTATCTAATTGCTGCAGATGAAATTAACCATCTTGTTTATCTTAGTGACAATATTATGACGACATAATGAAACTTCAGTCAGTTGGTTACGTTTGTACATAATTATGACACGTGAATAAGAAGGAATAGTTGAGCCTGAAACTAACTTTTATTTTCTATTTCATATTATCATAGTCCGTCACATTTTTTGGTCAAAGGTCTGAAACTTGCAAGAAAAACATCCCTCACTAATTTGAGTTTCCAGTGATGCTCCTTTAGCAACAGGCTGATAGTGAGACTCGTGTGGTGAAACAAAGTGAGCCAGGCAGAGTGAAAAAGCAGCAGCAGTTAGCGGCTAGTTCGCAGTCCAGTGCTGGACTTTAAATATTATTTAAGAATGTAAATTGCCATTAAATGAAGTTTGGCTTCCCCGGGTTGAGGTGGAGTCTGCAGTTTCACTGCTGCTGCTGAAAGTGAAGGTTCATCCTGAAGCACATCTGTTCCCGCCCAGGAAAATAGTGGATTCAGTCTGCACTCATTGTCACATTCTGACAGACGGACAGAATGTCCCTTCGTCCTCCACTAACATTTTAGCTCTCGTCTAGGTAACAAAGGTTAAATGCAACAAAGAAGTGCTGCTGTTAGCGGACATTACACCGTGGCCCTGGCAAAGTTGTTTCTGCACCAAGTACGTTTGTGTTGCACTGTGATGAGTCCGATTTGACATCTTTTTAACAAAATGAAGCCATACTTTTTGCTAGTATTACGGCTATAACAGCGCACAGATATTCATGTTCGCATGTAGCAAACGTGAAGAGGAATGACGTAAAAAAAAAAAAAAAAAGCTGCCATGAGTCAGGTCGCAGCTACTGCTTTGCTTGAATGGTGATATAGATAATATAGAGGGAAATATCTATTGATAGACGTTTTCGCTTGTCCCACAGAATATAACGTCATATCGCCCAGGCGTACATGAGAGTGAAAAATTGACAGCATGAGATGGTACAGGATAGTAAGGTGGATGATACGAGTATGAAGCCGACACAGCTGGTCTCGCATAGTGACACACCGTGGAGTTCATAACTGGGAGGGCGGGGGTCTTTTTTTCGTGCCCCAGAATGATCAGATTTAATCTGGAATTATGAAAGTCAGAGTAAAAGCGGGATCACTCAGTTTACTCAAAAAGGAAAAAGAAAACCTTCTGTATCCCATGATGCTCTCTGTTTGCAACCCTGACAGCCCCCGTGCAGGCGGTGGCGGCTCTGGAGGCCCCAGGAAGCAGAAGGAGCTGCCATCAGAGCCTCCGTTCACGGCATATGTGGGAAACCTGCCGTTCAACACGGTGCAGGGAGACATCGACATCATCTTCAAAGAGCTGAACATCCGCAGCGTCCGATTGGTCAGAGACAAAGAGACAGACAAGTTCAAAGGTACATGCACTTCATGAAAGGGGAGGGGTCGACTTGGCCATGCAGCTGTTTAGTTGGACTGTGTTTGTTTCCATGGAGACAGAGGACAAAGGGAGAGACTTCACTGTGAAAATTTGTGATCAAATCTGATTTATAAAATGCAGTGTTTAATGTATGCAATATTTGTTTACGTTTGTTGGCTTTCTTTTTGTTACTTATCAGTTAGCAGTCGGGTCCTCCCTGATTTTCAGAGGCTCAAAAGTAAGTGGACAGACTGACGTAAATCCAGATATGAGTAGTGTTTCCCACAGGTTCAGTTCAAATGAAAGACCACTTGGACGAAGCACCAATTAAGTGATCAATAATCCCTTTAAAAATCTTCCAAATAGATAACTGTTGCATAATTCTTTACATATTGACAGAAAATTAAATTTATAAATGTATTAAAAACTTAAATATTTAACATGAAAAATATTTAATAAAGGAATCACTATTAGTACTTTAACAAACATTCACCCGGAGAGATTTTTGATAGATAATCTTATGGCATGTGGACATGATGACTTCAGTGTAGAGATGCTTGATATTGGCTTTTCTGCCGATATTCGAATTCCGATATTGTCCAACTCTCAATTTACAATTCCGATATCACCCGATACTGATGTATGCAGGCTTTTTACACCAAAACTTTTAGGTAACAACATAACATATCTCTTGTTGTGGAATAAGCACATTATGCCTAATTTTATTGTGATGCCCCACTGGATGCAAACATTAATGCAATATGGCTTTCCAAATGGAAACATCGTCTGTGCAAAATAAGAGAACAATTTCAACTTAAGCTATGGGGGAAAAAAGTGCCAATATGGCACTGCCATATATTTATTATTTTTTTTAAAGTGCATTATTTTAAACGTTTTGCCTCAAACAACACCCCAGCTAGGACAAGTTTGACTTCTTCACAAATAGTAGACAATATCAAAACAAGGAAGACACATATTTTCAGAGTCAAGTAGTAAAAGATAAACATAGTCCTCTTTTAGTCCAACTTTAGTGTAACTGGCCATAACTTAGCAAATAATACAGTCATTAAATTATATACTCAAACTCAACATGCTCACCTGGCGAGCGCTTGAAGACCAGATATCTGTAGTGAAGCTAATGGATACAGAACCAGAAATTCGCTTCTCAACGTGGTTATAAACAGCACTGTACAATTCGGGTAAGCACTCGTCTGAGAAATACTTGGGACGGCATAACGTGGCTCGAGGAACTCCACAAGTTTGGGGAATTCGGCATCTTGAACAATAGAAAAAGGCTGGTTATCCAGTGCGATACACTCCATGATTTTCATATTGGTGGATCTCTGCCTGCCCGGTCCTTTTCGTATTCCGTTTTTTTCTCAGTTGACTCTTTAAGCGACAACTGTGGGGTTTTATTTCGGTGGCTGCTGTTGTTTCTTTTTATCAATTTGCTGCACAAATGTAGCGTGTAACTCTACATGATTCTTCTTGAGTTGGGAGCTCAAATTGGATGTATTAAAAGAAGATGCCTTGTTTCTTCCGCCCATAATCATTGCAAATGCAAATTTAATATTGGTAGGACACACTTGGAAATACTTCCAAACCACAGACATAACATCATGCACCGGGCTAGCGACCCAGTAATTTAGCGTGTTGTTGTTATACGACGTCAAGCTTACGCCGGAAAACGTCCCATGCTGCGTTCATGCAGGCTCGGAAATGCTGAAGCCTGCAGAACAAACATTGGTTATAAAAACCAATACCGATACTTCCCGATATTACATTTTTAAGTTAATATTGACATCCCTACTTCAGTTGTTACACCAATATAAGAACAGTCAGTCAATCAGTCTGTTCAGAACATGATATCAGTGAAACAACACGGACATATCACCGTATGACAATATCCCAAATTGAGGACAACATCAGTTGTTAGAAATTATATTAGCCCAATAAAAACAAATAAAGTAAAAAAACACCACTGATGACAGGAAAGTGGGCGGGGACTGTCTAAGTGAGCATTCTCATCATCGGTATGTGTCGCTGTGGGTGCATGTACTTTAAAAACACAAACATTGTGTCTTCTGCTGTCATAATGGTCCAGAACCTGCAGGAAAAAACAAGTCTGCTGAGGCTGCAGTCACCGCTCAGTTCAAACACGACACACTGGTTAAGACCGGGGGAAAAAGAAACTTCAGTCGGGATGGTCCCCCTCAAATCTGCTTGTGTGCGTTATCTGTTCATCTGTTTCTTCATCAGCATCATCATCATCACCACCAACAGGGGGATTTACAACACACATAAACATAGGTACATAAACACTTTACAGCCTCTTTGTCGGCATGTGGTTGAGGGCATTCTAAATACAGAAATGATAACCACAATAATATTTTTTAATTTTAAAACAGCCACATGCATCATAGTCTACAGCCAGACTGACTGTGCAGACCCTCAACCTGGTTTCTTATTGTTTGATTGTTGTGTGATTTTAGCTCATCTTACTCGCACACAGACAGATATGCTAGCCGGTAGAATTCAGGGTCAGTACCGCCCGGCGATGTTTTCTCCTCGCATTGTGTACCAGCGGATGCAGTTTCTCCCTCTTTGTATTCTTCGCTTTAACTACCCTGAATACCACCCACTTGCCGGAGGATTCTACATGAAGCGTTCTTAAAAGCAGCTGCTCCCACTGCAGTCTGAGGCGGCTATGACCCGAGCTGCTGTGGTTAACAAAGCGTTCAACCAGGTGACTGCAGTCGAAAGTTAAAAGGCAAAATCTGCACTGATTGCAAGTAGCGTCAACATTTCTATTTGCATGTGAGTAAATCAGAGGCCATGGAGAGAAGCGTGAGACTTCAGTGGTAAAAAACACATTTATAAAAGTAACATTCAGTATTTTCACTATTTAAATATTAATGAGTTCTTTACTGTTTAAATTATATTCGGACCCCAATATTTGTTCCAACAGCCATAATAGACATTAAACAGGAGACTTTAATTCGGGGAGGGAGATTGTCTGCTGATTGTGTGCGGTTTCACTCGTTTGGAGGGATAAAAGAATACTACAATGGTCGAGTGGAAGCTGGCAGACGGACCCACAGACCCGGATTTAGTATGAATGAAATCGTTAGCCATTATTTTAAGAGAGGAAGAGAGAGAAAGAGAGCACCATAAGGCTGCAGTATACTGCTCACAATTGCCACCCGGTGGTTGTTTGCACTGTAGCTGTTGCTTTAAGAACAGATCCCCCCCCCTGGCTACTGTGGTGCAGCAGTGTGTACAAATGAATGTAGTTACATCTGTACCGGGGGGGTGTCTTAATTTAAGTCACTCAATTAGTAAGATTTTATATGTATAGCCCAAAGTCAAAAATTAAAATTGGTCTCAGAGGGCTTTTACAAACTGTACAGATGTGACTCTCTTCCCTTAGACCCTCGAACAGGGTGAGGAAAAACCTCAATTTTCTGTTCACACTCCTGAATAGGGAGAAAATAATAAACTTCAAGAAGAACCACAGAGGAGGATCCTTCTTCCTAGGACGGGCAGACGTTCTGTACATGTCACATGTACAGAACACAGCAACATGAAAATAACAAATTATTGACTAACACATTGGTAAAATATATGAAATCCAAGAGCGTATGCAATCCATAAATCCATAGGTACTATATGTGTAATATATTGATCCAAAAGAATCAGAATCATATTAATTGGCCAAGTTTGTGCAGACAAAGAAGGAATTCGACTCCGGTTCAACTTCGCTTTCAATGTACAAAATACACAAAAAAGAATAAAGTATAAAATAAATAGACTAAAGATAGAAGTCTGTCCAGTGCAATGTAAGAAATGATTAGTGCAAATATAAGGAGTATGAATTTCAAACAGTTGATACAATGAAGAGATGTACAAATGTGCATGTGCGGTAGAGAGTTATTGCAAGAAGTTTTCCTGACGCTCTGTGACTAGTAGGAGTTCATTAGAGCGACGGCCTGAAGGGAAGAAACTGTCTGTGTCACGTGGTCCTGGCGTACAGTGCTCTGTAACGCCTACCAGAGGGGAGGAGTTTAAACAGGTTGTATGTGGGGTGTGAAGGGTCCGCAGAGATGTTACCCCCTGTTTCTTCACCATGGACCGGTACAGGTCCTGGATGGAATGCAGGTCTGCCAAGATGATCCTTGCAACATCCTGATTGTCCATTGCAGTCTGTTCCTGTCCTGTTTGGTGGCCGATCCAAACCAGACTAGATGATGGCGGTTTAGAAGCTGATGCATGTTAAAATATATCCGTCCGTAAGTCAAAGAGTATGTGAAATATATAAATCCAGAGTTATGAGTAGTCTTTTGATGTGTAGCAGATGGACTCTGATGGACTCAACCCTGTTGATCCAGAGGTATATTTCTTTAGAGACTTGATAGTAGAGAATTACAGTAGTCTAGCCTAAAGGTGAAAAAAAATGCAAGGACAAATTTTTTTTGAGTTAGGGAATGTCTGATTCTTTTTCAATTTTGCTAAGGTGAAAAAAAAAAGATCTTGAAATTTTCATTATGTGGAAGTCTAAAGACTTCTGATCAAAGATAACTCCCAAGATTTCTAACAGTAGTGCTGGAGTCCAGGGTAATGCCATCCAGTGTTACTATATCATCCGATAAAGTATTCCTGAGATTAGAAACCAGCATAACAACTTCAGTTTTAGTTGAATTTAGCATTAAATATTAAGGGTCATTCAGGTTTTTTTGTCTTTGATACCAGTGTGAAGTTCAGTTAAGCAGTTGGTTTCATCTGGTTTCAAGAATGAATATAACTGGGTGTCATCTTCATAGCAGTGAAAATGAATAGAGTGGTTTCTGATTATATGAGCTAAAGGAAGCATATATAGAATGATTGGAATCAGTCCAAGTACAGATCCTTGTGGACCTCCATAAGTAACTGGTTTACATATCTGACTCTTCATTGACATGTACAAATTTATATCATATATTATATATGTCTGGTAATCTGATGATTTAAACCAGATTAATACATTGTCTTTAATGCCAATTAAATTGTCCAGTGTTTGTATCAGGATCCGACCGTCGATGACGTCAGATGCAGCACTAAGATCTAACAGAACAAGTACAGATACAAGCCCCTCTTCTGGTGCAGTTAAAAGATCATCAGTAGTTTGGTCCAGTGCTGTTTCTGTGCTATGATGCTTTCCAAAACATTACTTCAAATAAACTTTTTTTTATGCAGAATGTCACATAACTAATTAGCTACCACTTTCTCTAGAATCTTGGAGAAAAAGAGAAGGTTAGAAATCATTCTATAGTTTACTTGATCCTTGGCGTCAAGAGTGACCTTTTAAGGAGAGGTTTAATTACAGCGACTTTAAAGGGCTGTGGCACAGAGCCTGTTAAAATAGATCGATTGAACATATCTAGAAGAGAAGATTAGGGGTAGAATTTCTCCAAGCAGTTAAGTTGGGATGGGATCTAAAAGAGAAGTTGCTGGGCTAGATGAACTATTAAGTGAGGTTAGCTGCTTAAGGGCAATTGAAGTAAAGCAGTCTAGGGTAATATTTGGTCTTACAGCTTAATCAAGCTCACTTATGTGGGTGGGCCGACTAACTGGAGCCTCTCTGCGGGAAATATTTTGGTTTTTAATAATTCAATATGAATTGACTTTAGTCCTGCGTAATTTTAAGATGTTTCACTCAGTTCTGGGTAAACATTAAACCCGGAGTCGGCCCCACGTCCTCACTGCCTATCCTCTCTGTCTTTCAGGGTTTTGTTATGTCGAGTTTGAAGATCTGGAATCTCTTAAAGAAGCTTTGACATACGATGGTGCGGTGAGTGTCTTTGTTTGAAAAGAACTTTCTGCAGCTTATTTGACTGGTTTTATGCAGAACGGTGTCATATCATTTAACAGATCAGGACGATAAACAATAAAATAACTGCAGAAAACACAAAACAACAACACAAACAGGAAGCAGCACTGAAACAAACCTCAGGTCAGTTTTCAGCCGTGAATACCACCAAATCAGAGCTGCGTCACTATATACCCAATGCAGTTTCTGTTCACACCAGGGCTGGATGGAAAAGAAAATGTCAGATGACATGACAAAATGTTTTTGTTTTTTTTCCTCACCAAACTCGATTTTATGGTTTTAAAGGATTTTTTAAAATTTTTTTTTACAAGACACAGATGACAAAGAAATGACTCAAAACATTTTTTACTTTTATTTTAACAATAAAAATCAACAAGCTGAATTTCCCTGTTCACGCTGCCAACTTGTCTTTAATCGTGCACTTTTTGGCCTCATGGTGGGGGGTTGTTTACATTTGCACTGAAGTCTGCTGCACATTAACATTTAATTCTTCTGTCATCATAAATCACAGCAAGATCATTTTGAGGCTCAAAACATAAGTCCGACAAAATATCAGCCCTGCTTTGTAAACAATGTTTAGTGTTCCAACTTTCAGTTCATTTTCCTTGTTGGAACATTTTTGTTTATTTGTATGAAAATGAGGACATGTTGTCTCCCGATGGTGACACAGAGCTGCTTTAACCAAACTCACTGTCTCCACAGTTTGAGCAGCTGGATGAACTCGTTCATACTTGGCCCAGTTCTGTGCCGTGCCTAAGCATAATTGCTTTCCATCCTCAAGAGTTTTATGTAAAACTTTCCTCTAGCTGAGAAAGGAGTTTTAAAGTCCTCTGACAAAATCACATGTAACATGTATGGAACGGGTGGGCGGGACCAGTGGTAGGAGCACTCTGAGGAACACCTGGATGTGATGAAGACAATAAACAGTCACACCATTTCAGTCTGTCTGACCTCCGCTGACCTCCGATCCCGCAGCTCTTAGATCAAAGGTCATTGAGGGTCGACATCGCAGAGGGACGAAGGCAAGAACGAGGAGGAAGCGGCGGCTTCGGCTTCAGGAAAGATGATTCCAGAGGTACGATCACCAGCAGGAAGTACATCACTCGTGTGTGTGTTTCTCCTCCTGTGGCTCAAACTCATGATATCTGTATTAAGGGTTAGGGTGAGATCAGGCCAGATTGTTGAGCAGCTCAGAACATCGATCAGACTTGTCCTATTTTTTTTGTAAACAGGAAACTCAGCAGTTCTTGGAAGTTGCTTTCCTTTAAGTTTTTTTATTCTTTTACAGCTTTTAACAGTTTATCCAAAAAATGAAAACTCGCCCATCATCGTCTCAGTCTAACAATCATCATTTTGTTTTTGTTCCTCACACTCTCACACATAATCACAATCTGAAAACTGAGGTGGGCGGAGCTATATGGGCCCCACCACCCCTTCCATCAAAGAGACCACGTTTCATTCAGTGAGAGGATAAGGTGAAACTGGCTTAGCGTTAGCTTAAAAACCCCAAAGGAGAGAGCAGCTGTGTTTGATGTCAACAGGTTAGCCTCGCTAGAATGCTAGTTTGCTACCTTGTAGCGCAGCTCTTTTTTGTCTTTCTGTTTTCAGAGCTGTACCAGTACAGATGTGATAGGTTTAGGGTTAGCCTAGGGTTAGCTGTTAAACCGATGCTGAGCAGATGAGGGCTGAAGTTTCATCTTTGGAGGAACTGTTTCTTTAAAAATCTGAGCTGAGAGTTTAACTTTTGACCTGAAGGAGGAGGAGCAGCACTCTTCATCTATCACTTTTCATCAACATTTCTCACAGTGCCCCCCCCAACTAACAGAGACAGACGTATAACTCACCCTCATGTTCAGTATTCTTCTGCAACACTTTCTAACATCTCCTTTCTGATTGGCTGATGGACAACTAACAAGCTCCGCCTCTTCAGTGCTTTGCTTTCTGCTCCTTTCAGAAGGGTGTGCCACCTGCCCGTTTCCTTTCCTCCTTGTCTCCTCCCCCTTCTCCTCTCCATGTTAAACTCCACCTGTCCTCTGCAGGACGAGGAGGTTCTCGAGGACCCCCCCGAGGAGGAGGAGGAGGAGGAGGAGGAGGAGGAGGAGTAGGAGGAGGAGGAGGAGGACGTGACTACCGTGACGACTGCGACCAACAAGGAGGAGGTGCGGTCAAACAGTTTAGCAGCTCTGGTTGGAACAATCAGAAGTTGCTGGGCTGCAGAGAGTGAACAAACTGGACTCAAAGCTGAAGTTCAGAGCTAAGCTTGTGGTTAGTGTGCAATCTGAGCTGTGTGGTGAGAACAAAAGGTAATGTTTCTGCAGGATTGAGGGTGTTGCACGCTGCTGCTGATTTTTGGCAGCATGAATTTGAAGGTGTTGAGTTGAGCGATACAAAACTTGAGCCTTTTGCCTCATGTGATGAACATGTTGGTCATGAGCTCCAATGACATCATCACTGTAGGCCACCGCCCTGCTGCAGTGAGCTCACAGGTCATTGTTTGATTTAATGTGGGCCACTTTGGGAAAAAACGGTTCAGTCTTTGAATTTGCTGCCATTCGGGACTTCGTAAGTCATCGGTGTGCACGGCGGTGGTTCATGTTGCCAGTTCTTGTTGAGATATGTCAGAATCTTGGTTATGGTTGGAGTTTTTTTTCATATGCTCTGCAGCTAGGGAGTGCCGCACGAATTACACATCCGGTTTCAGCTACGGTGGCTTTGTGGGCTTTTACAGAAGAGGTTTGTCTTCACCGTGAAATATCGCTCCGGTTCATGAAGTTTGCTGATGTCAGAGCATGGCTGTAACCAGGGAGCAGGTGATCAACTTCAGAACCAACCCTGCATTCTGGGAGAGGATGTTGAGCGGAGCAGAATGGAGTCGAGTGGAGGGCCCCACGATGCACATCTACGGCAAGCTGGGGATGTCAAATCTGTGGAGGCTGAGATCATTGTAGTTGTGAACCAAATCGAGCAGCGTTCATTTAACAAACAGGAGCCCCAGTAGCATGTGGAAGAACCATACACAGCCACAACAGCCTAGCACTTCCTCCTCATGCTGGTCACCAGCTTGGTCACACTCTGCTGTGGGATGTCAACAGCCCCTGTTTGTTAAATAAATAGATGGTAAATCTCCAATATGTGTTGAGTCGTCAGACTTCAATCATCCAATAAACGACACCAAACGAGTCAATAGCGGAATAAGCTGATTGGCATTGGCAGCGAAGATTTGGCAAGTTTTCATGGGCGCAACTGACATACTCAACTCTGCTGCTCATCCTGCAAAAGCATTTTCCTTACAAATGTGGCACCACTGCGAAGGGAAATTAACAGGCTTTGCAACGGTATAAGATTTATTGCCTGGAAGCGTTATTACAACAAAGAAATAATTGACCAAAAAAAAATTTCCTTACTTTTTGTGCTAAATTTATATTCTGAATTCATCGCCTGTCTGAGTGGAGTGTAGTCTCTGATAGATATGGCTTCCCAAAATACATAATTAAGTCTAAAAGATATGGAGTTAAAATCTCCTTCAGGTGAACAATACAGACAGTAAGGGCGCCTCTCACTGGGTATCATCAGTACCATGCCTGAGCACGTTTGACTGACAGTCTGGATCGTTTGACCAGTGTGAGTGCTCTGCACACACCTTCTTAGTCCTAGCATGGTTGGAAAAGGTATAATTTTACACAATACAGTTAATCGTGCACGACAGCAAGGGCACGTACGCAGCGCTGAAATGACAATATAGCTACACGCCTACCTTGTCTCCTGCTGCCTCCAAATAATCAATTGCCACACTGCATAATCGATAAGCTGTGAATTGCTAATTAGAACATAATGACTCCAGATAAGCCAGGAAGTCGGTAAAGTTGCAGTCATTTTCTTCTAATGTGATGATACAATTACACACGGATAGCTCTTGAAATTTCAATAGAGCATTGTGAGTAAAGGCCCTCGGGGGCGGGGGGTGCAGTTGTGATTGGGCACAGCAACGAATGAAAGAACATTTTGACTGTGAGTGCGCCCTTAAAGTCTAAAAGCATCTTATATTAAATGTGCAAAAATTAAGCTGAAATATCCTGAAACTAGCATTGCCACCTTGTTCTGGTGACATCCTTTTGAGTCATTGAGGGCGGAGCCGTGGTGTCCAGTTCTTGCCAGCTGTCAATCATGACGGATTTATATTGTAAATCGATAATTAAATCAAACTGATGATAAAAACAAACACTTGAAGTCACTTCAGTGTGATAAGATCAACCTAAATTGACAGACCATCTTTTGGAAACATTTTTCAGAATTTTTAGTTGGTGGGCGGGGCTAATGAGCTGTACCGCAGCCAGCAGAGGTGGGAAAAGTACAGAAAATCTGTACTCACGTACAGTTAAGTAACGAAAATATTATTCAATTCCAAGGAAAAAATATTGTTAAAACAAAACAGATGTAAAAGTGCAAAGTATTTTTCAAACAAACAAGTTTTGAACTGTTTAATATATAATTTCTGTGTGAACTCCCAACAAGCTGTGTGGCTCAGTGGTCGTCTATCCAAACCTGCCTGGCTGCACAGGAACCGAACCACGACTGCGCTGCCTCCTGACTAGCAGCCGTATGTCAGAGTTTCACTGGCCCATTTAAATCATCGAGCCTGATTGGCTAAGGAACTGCAAATTAAAGGTTTGGTGGTTGACTCACGTTGTGTTCAGTTATGAAAAGTAAGTAGTTTACATGCTGTAATGTTTACTGAAGTAAGTGTAAAATTTCAGTCTTGAAAAAAGTACTCAAGAGTACAAGTACCACTTGATGACTAATGTGAGTTCCAGTTTTTTTTGAAACACTCAATGTTTGTTGTGTTCTCACCATCTTTGTTTCCCACCGCTGTGATGTGACGTTTTGATGCTGCTGTTGGTGTCTTGGCTGGATTTTTCTTGTTGGAAGTAGTGCAGAAGAAAAAGATTCACCAACTGTAGTTTCACTTCTGTGTGACTGTAGCGCCCTCTGCAGCTGAGGACGCCTGCAGTCTTTGGGGTCCTGATCATCATATTTGGATATTATCTTTCACTCATGTCAGGGTTACCTTAACAGGCCACGCCTCCTTCTCCACCAGCTGGAGTATCGACTGAAAAGGTGAAAGTCGAAAAAATGGATTTTAAGCCCGATTGTTAGCTCACCCAGTGAAGTACACGGAAACGGGTCCTACTAAAGCAGAAACATTGTTATGCTAAAAGACGCTCTGCGTTGGAAGCCTCCCGAAGCTGCTGGACCATGCCCTGTTTTCTTTCCCATCATACCTTTCACTTTGACCATCTCATGCACGTTAATCAGCTGACCGGTTCCAGATGCGACACCAGGGAGCGTCTCTCCGCCCACTCAACTGTCGCCCGTCTGTCGTTGCAGGTTACAGAGATGATGACTACATGGGAGGGCGAGGTCGAGGCAGCAGCAGTCGCCCTGGTGATAGAAGGGGGGGGGGGTCGGGACCAGCCCGTTTCAGAGATGGACCCCCCCGAGGAACGACAGACTTCAGGGAACCGTCTGAAGGTGACACCACGTCCTGTTTGTCAGACGGTTATGTACTTATTTGTGACTGTTTGGTCCATTAGTTTTCACAAATGTCAAAAGTGAAGATGTGTGAACGGCCGCTGACTTCTTGTGACTGTGTGTTTGTTGGATTGTGGCGGACAGAAGAGCGTGCACAGCGGCCTCGTCTGCAGCTGAAGCCTCGGACCGTCTCCGAGCCGCTCAACCAGGTTGCCA
>KV751370.1:0-33577 GCA_001698575.1 Mola mola | reverse complement strand
AGGTTTGGTTTTTCAGAATGACTGTGGCTGATAAACACTTTGATTTGCTTTACTGTACTCCGAAATAAAATGTCAGTTTTAACGTTTTCCCCCTTTTTGTTCAGTTTTTCCTACACTGTTTATGGCAATAAAAGTATCGTCAGACATCAGCAGAGGGTTTTCGGCTCTAGTCCTCGTTTTTTTACATCCGTGTGAAAAAACCAAAGACAATGCTCGTTCCGTTCTCTTCATCCTCTGCAGAGGACACCTAGCAGGTTGATGTTTTGCAACCTGTAGTTTTTTTGGGACGTGAACATGTGCACACCAGGGCCCTTTTCGGAGAAGAGTTCAGAGTCTGATCCTGAACTGTAAACTCTGAACTCTGAGCTGATTTGCTGTCAGATGAGACTTGAGTGTCTGGTTCAGCACAGCTCATCGAGTCAGAGTGGCTTCCAAAAGACAGTAATAATGGAGTCCCTTGATAATATGATTCACAATGATGGGCTGTGTCGGACCGGCCTTCTGGCATCTGACTTGGCAAAGAAGTGCGCAGAAACATGCTGGACAGGAGACCCATCCTGCACCGGGTCGGGCACCCACGCTGACACAACAGGTAACCCACAAAATTGATTTGCAGGTGGCTTTGACCATAATTTTTTTCCAATTCAAATTTTTTTTTTTTGGTTAAGGTGTTAAAAAAGTAAAACAAATGTACAATTATTTGTTTTAATCAACTGACTCAATTTCCTCAATCTATATTGATTGATATTTAGGTCAGTAAACTTAAGGCAAACATCTTTAACACAAACCGATCAGCCATAACATTAAGACCTAACCCTGACCTAAAAAAACTGATCCCGTCACTGTTGTCAAAGTTCTGTGAAACTTGAAATTCCAGTTGGGAGGCAGCACAGTCGTGGTTTGATTCCTGTGTCATGACATTCATGTGAACCACCTGACACACCTATGAAGATCAAGCAGAACCCCCCCCGCCATATGGCACAGCACATAGTGGGGGTCGACAAAGTGTCGACTCAAAACTCCCCACATCCAAATCGGACTCGGCATCAATCAAGTTTATTTTGTACAGCCCAAAATCTCAAATACGAATTTGTGTCTGAGGGCTTTACAATCTGTACCTCACAACACCCTATACCCTTAGACCCTTGAAAAGGGTGAGGAAAAACTCCAAACCCCAGACGGGGAATAAAGAGGAAACCTCAGGGAGAACCACAGAGGAGGGATCCTCTCCTTGGGACAGGTAGACTTGCAATAGATGTCACAAGTACAAAGCACAACAATATGACATCTTTTCAGTCTGTGGATATGAAAAAATGAGAACTGAGTCCAGAAGCATGTTATTAAAGAGCAGAGTCCCGGAACCAGACGCTGATCCAGCTCAGGACTCCTGGCCACTCTCTTTTGCTGGGTAGGATAGGTGAAGTTGATCATGATCCCAGACACAAGGTCACTTCTCCACCCCATAGCAGGTCACTAGCATAACCGTCAGGCCCACATCACCAGGTGGCTGAGAGACGATGAGGCAGAGGGACTCCGGGGTGAAGTTAGTAACACAATCATGATCAAATCCCCCAGCAGTCTAGACCTATAGCAGCATAACTATGGACCGGCCTGTGCCAGCCCTGAATGTAAGCTTTATCAAAAAGGAAAATTTTAAGCTACTCTTAAACACAGAGAGGGTGTCTGCCCCACAGACCTGAGCTGGTTCCAGAGAACAGGTGCCTGGTACCTGAAGGCTCTGCCTCCCAGATTACTTTTAGAGATCCTAGAAACTACCAGTAAGCCTGCATTTTGGGAGCGCATCGTTGTAATTGGGCGATCATGCGCGATAAGTTCTTTAAGATACAAAGGTGCCTGACCATTTAGAACTTTGTCGGAGAGGAGGAGAACTTTAAACTCTGTTCTGGATTTCACTGGAAGCCAATAAAGGGAAGCTAGAACAGGAGAGATATGATCTCTTTTTCGTGTTCCAATGAGAACACAAGCAGCAACGTTTTGAATTAGCTGGAGGGACTTTAGTGACTTGGTAGTATAGCCTGATAGTAAGGAGTTACAGTAGTCAAGCCTGCAAGTGACAAAGACATGGACCAATTTATCAGCATCATTTTGAGACAGAAAGTATGTGATTTTTGCAATATTACATAAATGAAAAAAAGGCAGATCTAGAATTAGAAAAGTTAAGTCTGTTTGTTAGGGTTATAGGATTATATACCACGGGAGCGCCTTCTTGATCTTCATGTGTCAAATATACAGATGGTAGATACACACGTCTACATGAGCTCTGACATTAACAGCAAACACTAAAGCATGTGTCATCTGAATAGCAGTGGAACATTATAGAGTGGTTTCTGATTATATTACCTAAATGAAGCATATAAAAGACTAATGTAATTGGTCCAAGTACAAGTCATTGTGGAACTCCGTAAGTAACAGGTGTACATAGGTGAATCATCATTGACATGTACAAACTGATACAGTATCTGTCAGATAAATATAATTTAAACCAGCTTAATGTAGTTACTTTGATGCTCATTAAATTTCCCAGGAACTGATGGGTTAGGGTTAGAGTCAACCCTAACCCCAATTTTACATTGAGGAATGTTTTTTCTGAGATTGTTACACTCTGCCCATCTTTACTTTTGAGGGATTCTGCCTCTCTAAAATGAACCCTTTACACCCAGTCATGATACTGACCTCTTGCCAATTATCCTAATTGTAATTAGTTGCAAAATGCTAATCCAGCTGTTGCCCCTGTCCCAACTTTTGTGAGATGTGTTGCTGCCATCAAATTCAAAATGAGCTAATATTTTTCATGAAATGGTAAAATTTTTCATTTTCAACATCTGATATATTGTCTATGTTCCAATGTGAATAAAATATGGGTTTTTGAGATTTGTAATTTGTCATGCATTCTGTTTTTATTGACCTTTTACACAAAATCACAGCCTTTTTGGAATTGGATTTAGGGTTACATAGATCCTCTGGAGAACGTTGTGAAAGCACAGCTCAGACTCCGGAATCCAACATTTCCACTTCACAGATAATTTGGAGAGCAGGATCCAATCTGCTCTGGAGGGATGGTGAACATTTGTTTTATGCGTGTGAATGTCAGGTCAGCTTCAGGGATCAACTGGAAAGGTATGTTGGAGGAGGTGAGTTTGATGAGAGCGAAGCTATACAACTGTAGTTTTGGATGAACCTCCTAGAAAGTGGCAAAACCCAGAGAGCGCTGGAGCTGTTTACACAGCTGTATCCTGACTACTGAGTCGGGATACAGCCTTTTCCTTAACTGTACCTTTGGTGTCTAGTTTGATTTCCCGTTTTAGACCTCATTCAAGTAAAATGACGTTGATTCAGAAAGCTCCCTATGTGTGTCTGCATTATTGGATCCCCCAGAACCTATACCTGACAATAGCAGTTTGCTTGCCAGAAAATAGTACTAAAAGTTTGGTAATTCTGATAACCACCACAATCTTTTGTCTTTTGCAGTTTTTTTAGGCTGTTTGGTGGTGGGGGTTTTTTCCATAGGAATTTGAAGATGTTTGAGTCTGTGACTTAAACCAAACTGGAGGGGGCTGATTGGGGATCATTGAGAAAAGATAATTGATTTTGGGCAGGATCATAATTTTTATGGTGGCGATTCTACCCATGAGTGATATGAGCAGGGACTTCCATCTCATGAGGTCCTCCTCTATGGATTTAAGTAGAGGGATGTAATTCAGCTGGGTCAGGTCTGAGAGCCTGGAGGAAATGTTTATACCTAAGTATCAAATTTTCCTGATTGTGGCGAGTGTATTCTGGAAGTTACAATTCGTGGCCAGTATCAGTGATTTTGCCCAATTGATGGAATAGTTGGAGATATGAATTTGTCTATGAGTGCAACTGCGTCAGAAAGAGAAGTTTGTGCGTTTTGAAGAAAAAGTAATACATCATCAGCATAAAGACTTATCTTATGGTGTACGTGTTCTGTTCTTCCTCCTGCAATATTTCTGTTTTGTCAGATAGCCGCTGCTAGTGCCTCAATAAAAAGGCAAAAAGTAGGGGAGAAAGTGTGACACCCTGCCTGGTGCCCCACTGAAGATGGAATCTTGGGGAAATTTGATCATTTGTTTTAACAGAAGCATGAGGCGAGCTATATAATGTGTGGATCCAAGTTATGAAAGCATTCCTAATCCAAATTTAAGTAGTGTCGCAAGGAGAAATTTCCAATTTACTCCGTCAAATTACTTTTCTGCATCCAAAGATATAATTGTGGTTTCTTATTTATGAGAATAGTCTATCAAGTTAAGTAGCTTGCGTATATTGTTGGTTGAGGGTCTTTAAGAAATCCTGTATGATCAGGAATTATTACGCAGGGAGCAATTTTCTCCAATCTTTGGGCAAGGGCTTTGCAGATTTTAAGATCTGTGTTTATGAGCGATTTTGGACGGTAGCTGGATGGTAGTGTGGCGTTCTTGCCTGGTTTGAGGAGTAAGCTGATGTTGGCAGAGTTGAGATTTGGTGATACTGTTTGACTCTCTCTAATCTGAATAGCCAACATTGTCCAAAACTCTTTGTAGAACTCAGTGGGAAAACCATCTAGCCCCGGGGCTTCATAAAGTTCATCCATGGAGATTGGTGAGTCCAGAGCCATAATCTGTTCATCATTTAGTCTTGGCGCTTTGATGTTGTTCAGAAAAGAATCAGTGTTAGCATCAGGAGGATTCATCTGAGGAATACAAGTTTATATAAAGGTCTCTAAAATTGTTATTTATTTCTTCAGTATTGTGACTGAAGTTCCCAGCTGAGATCATAATGGAAGAGATTTTTTTTTTTTTCCTTATTTAGTTTCATTTGGTTGGCTAGGAATTTGCCGGGTTTATTGCCATTAAAGAATTTCTCCAAACACAGTCTTTGTATCTGGAACGGACTCTTTATGTCAATTATTTAATCTAGTTCAATTTTTAACTTTCTCAGATTGCTCAATGGTTGTTTCTGTTTTGAGGCATCGTGAGCAGCTTCTAGTGATTTGATTTTACCCTCTAATTGTAATTCGGTTGATCTCTCTCTTTTTGTTTTATGCGATGAAGAGGAAATTATTCTACCTCGCATGAACACTTTTGCTGTCTCCCAAATAATACCTGATGGGGTTCCTGGCAGGTCATTGGTTTCCAAAAACCTTGCCCAATCCCTTATAAAATAATAATAAAATGTTTGTATTTAAGTAATGATGTATTAAGTCTGCGATTTTTAACTGGTGGTGTTTAACTGGTGGCTCTTGTTTTAGTTAGAGGGACAGACACGGCACATGATCACTGATAGTGATAGTGATATTACAGTTTTATTGCAATGGGCAGGAATGACTTCCTGTAGCAGTCCGTATTACATCAGAGTTGAAGGACTGTCTTTCTGAAAACTCTCTGCTGTTTGATCAGAAGGTTTTGGAATGGATGTTCTGTATTCTCCATTACAGTGAATGGTTTGTACAACATTCTCCTCTCTACCACCACCTGCAGGGGCCCCAGAGTAGTCCCCAGAACAGAGCCAGCCTTCTTTTTCAGTTTTAGCAGTTTTTTGTTGTCCTATGATGCTGCTGCCTCAACGAATATGGATACAGCCTCAGTGTTACAACTTCAATCCAGTCTGCTATCCAGGTGTACTCCCAGGCAATCCCAGATCACTCCCCACCCTCTCCACCTCTTCCCTGAGGATGCGAATGTTGTCCATATCAGACCTGTTCCAACTTAAGTCCATGAGCATCTCCTTCATCTTGACCACATATAGGAGGAGGTTGTTGTTTCCGCATCAGTCCACAAAGGGGTCCATCAGTCCCCCGCACCCTGTATCTTTTACCCCTCAATACACCCCACAACTGTTGAGTCATCAGAACTTCTGTAGATGACAGGACTCCGAGTTGTACTGGAGGTCTGAGGTGTACGGTGTGAATAGGAAAGGTTAGAGTACAGTCCCCTGTGTTGCCCCTGTGCTGCCGACCACCTGCTCAGACACACATCCTCTCAGTTGTCCAAACTGTGGTCTGTCTGTCAGGTAGCCAATAATCCAGGATGTTGTGGAAGAGTCCTCTGGAGCTTCTCCTGCAGCAATGTAAGCTGGATAGTGTTGAAGTCACTGAGAGATCAACAAACATGATCCTCACAGTGCTACCAGCTTTATTCAGGTAAGAGTGAGCTCACTGTAGCAAGTAGATGATGGTGTCTTCCATTCCAACCTCAGGGTGGTAGGCAAATTGCAATGGGCCGAGGAAGGTGGTCACTTAGGGTCTGAGATAATCCAAAACCAGTCTCACCAGGACGTGCAATGTTAATGCCACTGGCCTGTAATCCTGGAGTGTACATGGAGAGCACTCCTTTCGCACTGAAATGAGGCAGGAAGTCTTCCACAGCAGCAGAATCCTCTCCTGGTTATGACTAAGGTTGAAGAGGTGTAGAATCCTGCACAGCAGGTTTGTTCTGGCACAGCCTCTCCAGTTGTCTCCTACTTCAGGTTTCCCTTGGCCTGATTTCCTTTCACTCTAAACCCTGTGATGGTCTTCACTCCTGACCACACATCCCTCATGTTGTTCTGCTGGAGCTTGGATTCCAGCTTCCTCCTGAATGCTTCCTTGCTCTCCCTGTGCTTCACTTTCAGTTTTCTCCGTACATACCTCAGTAGATCTCTGTCTCCGTCTTTAAAGGCTATCTTGTTCTTGTTCAGGAGCTCCTTCAGGTCGCCGGTGATCCAAGGCGCTGATATTATTTAGAAGAAAAATACCAATTTAGATTTGTTACAAAGAAGTTCTATTATCATCCCTATTATCTGCTGGTTCCATAGTTTTTATTTTTCTTTAAATTGTAGAGTTGTAGATGTAATAGTGTACATATACACATAAAAACAATAATCATTCACATTAGATTTCACAAACTGCCTGACGCACCTCATCATCTTTAGTTAACCATGAACCTTCTCAGAGCAGCAAAAAAAAAACCCAAAACATATAGATGCACCCTAGATAATCACGGCAGCAAAATCAGGTAAAAGTCATCCAGCTTCCTTAATCTGAGAAAGGTGAGCATGCTTTTAACTTTCAGAAGTTCAGAGACTGAAAAGGGATGCACTTACATTTGTATTCTGCAGCATTAGATATCTATTTTGTGATGTGAGATTTTTGCAACATATTAAGCTAGCATCTAATGGCTAGTTGATATCCAACAGGTAATAAATGTCCAGGTTGATAAACACTGCAAACGTAGCAACTGACAACAGTTATTACTTAGAGCACATTGTGAGTTGACAATGTGATCTCAAGCCTCCAGCAGCTTACCGGTACTTTACACAAACTACTGCTGCCCGGACTGACCAAACATTTTGATAATTTAACGTTGTTTACCTGTTCTTACACATATGCAAGCACTTACAACTTCCTGTAGCTCTTTCACAATTAAAGCCTCCTGCTACTTCACCAATGGAAAGCTTTTATATGAAGCGGCAGCAGCAGGAAAGTGATGGGTCAAATGATTTGGTTCAGTTCAGATTTGTAAATTCATGCCCGTATACAGAGGAAAGCATTCTATGTAAATTCTAGGTTATAAATTGATATTTACATTGTGCCTATAATGCAGTTACACAGCCATTTGGCAGGAACTAGTTAGCTAACGTGTCCAAGACGCACCTACCAACACAAGCACATCAAAAATACGAATGTTTGTCGTATCACAAACTAAATTGCAGTCACACCATACAGAATTGAATAGAATACGTTTTATTGTCATTGCACTGTGAGATACAATGAAACGTTGTTTAGCAGCAATCTCTTGTAGCAGCAACTGTCAAGTAAAAAGAAGGATTAAAAAAAGAATAAATCTGTATAAAATAAGTAATTTATTCATGAATATGCAATATATGAAAGTGTTTCTACTGGTAGAATTGGAATAAAAATTTGCTCTTTCCTCTTCGATCTCAGAAAATGGAACCAACATCAAGTTGCCCACCAAAATTCTTAATTTTGAATGATCGTCTTCTGTTTTTTGTTTTTTTTCTTTTCTAGCAGTTAGTATATTACTGCCACCGTCTGGATGAATGCAGTATTGCAATCCAATGCCTGTGAAGATTCTCACGTCATCCAGGTCACGGTAGTCAGGTGTTGAAGGCAACTGGACTTCTTGTAGTTCTGGAACAAGACTATTGCAATCCTAATTCACTTTCTCCTCCACTTTCTCCTTGACCTTATAAATTTTCTCTCTGCTTTCATTCTGTATCTCTTACTCAGTTTTTTTTTTGTAAAATTAAATCGTGTTTGTCAGTATCTGATAAGATTTTTTTGGCACAATTTAGATTAGGATAGTTATTGTAGTAGTTGCTAGTACTTATATTTGTTCAATTTTTCTTGGGTTAGAAGAAGTTAAAAGTGAATTATGCTCTCTTAAAAATGTTCCAACTTCCTATTTAAGAAGTTTCCAATAGTTTGAAAAACTCTTCAATTGAAGCATTATTTCAGTAATGTTTTATTAATGATTGAGTGTATTCCTTACAGATTCATGTGTAGAACAGAACTATTAAGTTTAATTAATGGGCTGGGTCCGAAGGGTCCAAACAATCAGAATGTAACACATTATGTAAGACATAGAAGTTCAACATTTATTACTCAAAAAAACCACAGCGATAGCAATTTTTTCTCCCTCCATATATCTGTCAGATGGAATTATTGCATAAATGTCACTAGATTATTAGAGGAAGAATTGCTTGCATTTGGAGGGTATCCATCATGAAAGCAATCTAAAGCACTTCACCACCCATAATAAACAAAGCATTTGGATATTTTGATAACGTAAAGAATTGGATTCTAAGACATCACACAAAGTAATTTTCCCTTATGTTGTTACACCCATTTAGCAAGACAGATAGTAATATTAAGAATTTAAAAAAAAAAATAGCCACCAGTGCCAGATTATTGTTGATAAAATAACTCTTTAGGGCTGCAAATCTTGGTGAAACACATGAAAACTATGTAATTTCCTCGCTTTACCACAAAGAAGCATTATAACAGAATGAGCTTCTCAAAATCATAAAAATGATTTCTGCTGTTTTGCCAATAAATTGATAAAAACAAAGATTTACACATAAACTGTCAGTCACAGAGGTAGTTGTCGGTAAAGATTGTGGGTATTTTAATGTTATCTTTGTTCAATCTTCTAGTCATTGTTGTCCTCTCCTCCTTCTCCAGGCACTGCCAGAACCTTCACCACGCTCCCTGGCAGTCATCTCTTCCTCCACTCTTCTCGTCCCACTCAAACAACTTTCCTCATCTCATTTTTAAAATAAAAATTCTTAAAACCTTTTTCCACCCTTGGCTCTGCTTTTGCGCCCTCGACTAAATTTGAATTGAAACTTAACGCTCTGAGAAAACAGACTTTTTGTAAACAAGGGTGAACAGTTTAAACCCTTAACTCTGGATCAATTCTAGAAGACCAATTTAACTGCCTCTTTCGGCCTGGTCTGGCTAGAGGATCAGGCTGGAATTCTTGCAGAGGTTTCGGCTGCAGTTGTGATAACGGGTAATTAATGGGTGGATTTGACCATTGATGACTGCAGCGGCCTTCAATTGGGTTAAACTTTCAATGGGTTGTTTGTGAAGAGTGACTTCTCTTTCTACTTTAATGTTAGGCTTGGACTGGAACATGATGATGAAGGTTTAGCTCTATGAAACATCTGTGTAGTTAAAAACTTCAAGGTAGCACTGCTTGGCTGAAGTTAGCAGCTGACTCAACAGACTTCTACACTTGGGGCAAAATTGACCAAAGAGGTGCACAAAAGACTAAAAATGCTGTCTTCAATCAGTTGTTCTGAAGAGGATGGATGGGGATTAAAACTTAAAACTCTAATGAAACTTTGTCTGCACATTACTGTTGCTGTCATATCAGCTTGTTGGTCTCAGCGATGGTCACGGTATGGATAGTACGTAGTGCCGCATTCACATTCTCTAGCAGACTTTCTGAGGATAACCCGTTCCCGGGGGGGTTCCAGGTATCCATGTTAGCCATTATCTTCCTTCTCAGGTCACCTGCCCTTGTGCTAATGTCTTGCAGACTTGGAACCCAATCTTTGAGTGTGGGGGTGATGTCTTTTGATGTCTTTTATGTCTCATCAAGATGTGTTTTTAACTCCTTAACAGATGCGATCCCATCTGCCACCACAAGGTAGGTTCAAAGGCAGTGTGGAACTGGCTGTTTTTGGATCTAAAAGACTGAAGAAGACGCACGCAACATAAAAATTGGCAAGATTTGAAGATTTGTCTTATTGAACAATGTGTGTGTCTAGACACACATGCCAAGTGTGGAATTAATCTGAGAGTTTTGGTGCTTTGTGGGGGACGGACAGACCAATCACTCAGTATATATGCTCAGTATATACACGAAGTATACGCGCTCAGTGTAAACATACAGTAAAGTATACGCGCACAGTGTAGAAGCACAATATATACACATAGTGTATACATGCACAGTGTAGAGCATACAGTACACGCACACAGTGTATACGCGCTCAGTGTAAACATCCAGTATATACACAGTATATACACAGTATATATGCTCAGTATACACACTCAGTAACTGTAGAAAAGTAATGACAATGTAGTGCAGTTTAAGTTACTATGCCAGAAACAGGAAATACTGACATGTACCTGTTGAGCTGTGCGCGCACGCGCGTGCGCGCTTCAGTGTCTAACTTCCTGATTCAGTTGTCTTATTGATACGTCACTCTTCACGTTGGCTCTGTTGTCCGGTCGGTTCCGGTTCTGCTCGATCACGTCATGTCGTTGAACTAATAGCTGGTTAAAACCACCAGTTGCTGTTTGTTGACGACCAGCTCTTACCTCACGTTAGCTACATGCTAACTAGCAGCGCGGCAACCAACAGGTAAGACGGTTCATTCCGCAGGAGACCCGCTGCTCCGGTTCGGGTCACAGGGTAACCGGGTGAAACAAACCAGTTACCAGTTAACCATTAACCTTCTTCTCATTTAGTTTGTTTTGTCTCTCTAACTTCAGCCTTCAACCTCACGACACTAGCCTAGCCTAGCCTGCTAGCAGCTCACGGTACTTTCCAGAGTCAGCAGCTGGACTCCGTTCACGTTTTGCTGGATCCAAGGAGATCGACTCCCGATAAAGGGAGAATTGCCTAGACAGGAACTTTGATTTCCTCCGTAATATCAGGATGTAATGACCCGTTCGGCTCACCTTTCACACAAACTGACCCAACTTTCAATTAAACGAGGAGCTAAACTTCCGTCCAAAGTTTGCTTCAGTGCGTTTTGTGTTGAACCGCTTTCATCCTGCAATTGTCGCGACTGTTTCAGTTTGAAGCAACAAACTATCGATGAAAGATAATCCGGAAGGTGTCGGGACCAACAGGCACATGTCAGGTTAGCTGTAACAGTCGTCCGTGTAAAACCCGTGAATAAAAACACTAACAGCAAGACAAAAACTCAGATTATGGCGGAGGGGAGAATGTGAAAAACGTTCCGCTCGATTATGTGAACCTCAGATAACACGTCGAGAATTAAAAAATAAATCCACTGTGACACCATCTCAAAGAACAAGTTGAAGACCCCACTGTAGAAACTGACACCTTAATTTTGCATTTTCTCCATTACACACTGGTGAAGGAGTCCAGCTGCTTGTATTTCAGGAAACATATCAGCGATTTATGACAAGTGTCGCTCTTAAACGAGCCTTGTTTTCGGTGAACTACATCCCGGTAATGTTGACATCCAGTGAAATCCAGGAGTCATCTCTGTTTACCTGGTTTGTTTTAACTACACCCAAACTGGATTTTTTTTTTTAAATCCCGGTTTTCCTTATATTGATATTAATCTGGGTTTTCGTGTTTGTGAATTTTAAAAACTGATTTTTCATTAATCACAGCTCTGCTATGAGAAATATGCAGTTAAAGTTAGTAAACATCACCTTTAACTGGTATGTATGATAAGACAAGGTAAAGCTTTATTCGTCCCATTTAATGGTTCTGATGGCGTGTTTGTGTTTATTGTGCAGGTATGTTTGCGTCTTGCTGCAACTGGATGTGTGTGGACTCAGCTGATGAAGACCCTGCTGAAACTGAGCATCGTCATCAGTCCTACACAAACTCCGCCTTCAGCAGTCAGCCATCTCCTCCTCCACCCGAACATACCTGTCAGGCCTGCAGGGGGCGCTTCGACACGCCTGCCAAGAAGGTAATCCCTCCCATTCTGCTGAGGTTTGAGGTTCTGCTTGGGGTTAATGGTCTGCTAAGGATTAGGTTCTGTTGAGGTCGACGATTAGGCTCTACTCAGGGATCAGGTTCTGCGGGGGATCGTGGTGAGAAATTACAAAGAGTGAACATCACACCTATGAATTCTTCTTCTCCAGTAGAGTCTTACAACTTACTGATATTTAAGTGTGTTTTGTTTTTTTAACAATAAATCTACAAAAGTTATCAAACTACCAGTTAAAGTAAATGTTGGTGTATTTTTTACGTGTGTACAGAGTTTTTGTGATGAATTACCAGTAAAAATCAGCTTATTTAAAATTGTGCTACCTTTTTCTGATGCAGTGTGAACAGAGTCTCAACAGTAAATGTAAAAAAAAAATGTTTATATCACTCAGCTAATTAACTTACTAAAAAAATGATTAGTGAGGTTGATAAGGTCTAAGGCTGCATCCAACTGTGTGTGTATGTTGGGGCGTATTCGATAAAATCTGGGTAAACAAGCAGCTGTGGTAGTAAGCAGTAAGTGGAACAGAGTGTAGAATCAGAATAATCTATATTGCCAAGTAAGTTTGCACATACACGGAATGTCTTGGTTTTTGGTGTCTTAACAGTGACAATAAACAACAACAGACACAGATAAAGAAGATTAATAAGAACAATAATTATGATAATAATAATAAAGTACAAGCATTGTAAGATAATAGCATAATAACTAAATAAGATAAAATCAAAGGAATGTAGGTAAGGAGGACTTGCGGAATATCTTTTTTTGAGAGACAGAGCTGTACGATTGTGAAGGATTAATGTGCAGAAATATAAACCAAGGATGTTCAAATATACACAGATTATAAAGTAGAAATTCAAGTATAATAGTCCAGTGCAAGTAGACAGAGCTGTTCTTTAATATAGCGTTAAAGGTGTGTTAATGTAACGTGTAGCGTCTATGGGGGGGCCGAGATAATGGATGGGACAGTGTCAGTGGGGGTTCTCTCCCTTTTTTATGAAGCCCACTGCAGAGGGGAAGAAGCTGTTCTTGTGTCGTAAAGTTGTGGTCCTGATGGACAGAGGGAAGTGACACAAACGCATTGTGACCCGGGTGGGAGGGCTCAGCCACAATCTTACCTGCACCCTTCAGGGTCCTGGAGGCTTACAGGTCCTTTAGAGATTGCAGGTTGCGGCCAGTTACCACCTCTGCAGAGTGAATGATATGCTGCAATCTGCCCATTTCCTGGCCAGATGATGATGATGGAGGAGGAGAGGATGCTCTCGATGATGTCTGTGTAGAAGTGCACAATCATCGTCTTTGGTAGGTTGAATTTCTTCAACTGCCACAGGAAGAACATCCTCTGCTGTGCTTTTTGGATGAGGGAGCTGATGTTCAACTCCCACTTGAGGTCTCTTGATATGAGGATGCCCAGGAAGCAGAAGGACTCCCCACTGTGGTCTGGGGAAGCGCGCAGAGTGATGGGGGTGAGTGGGACTGAGTTCTATCTGTAGTCCACAATCGTCTCAACTGTCTTCAGAGCGTCAAACTCCAGGTTGCTCAGGTCACCAGATGGTCAGTTTCCCATCTATAAGGGGACTCATCCCCACCAGAGATGAGTTCAATGAGGGTGGTGTTGTCTGCGAACTTCAGGAGCTTGACGAACTGATGAATAGAAGTGCAGCTGCTGGTACACCAGGAGCAGTGGGGAGAGAACACAGCCCTGAGGGGAATCAGACAGACAGGGATGATAGTAGATGTTTTGAAGCGGGCTGGCACATGGCATGTCTCTCGTGAAGTGTTGAAGATATCTGTAAACACTGGACACAGCTGGTCGGCACAGTGCTTCAAGGTAAATGGGGGGGATTCTTTTTTTTTTTGAGTCTATTGAAGAGCCAGTTGACATCTCTCTCCAGGACAGTGAGAGGTGTTGTTTTGGACAGAGGAGATGGGGGCTCTGAGGTGGAAGATGAATGAGAACCCCCTGCTCTGCTGTGGTGAGGGGGGTGGTGGAGCTGTCGGGCTGTAGTAGCCAGGCACCCAGTCGTTTATGAAGTGGGGGGTTTGGGCTTGAAGTTGCTAATAGACCTAAACCATCCCCAGACAGAGTCATTGGCTGAGAGCTGGAGTTGATGTTTGGCAGAGTATTGCCGTTTAGCTTCTCTCGCTGACCTTGCTAAACTTGGACTTTGACACTTTAGGAGTGGGGACAGAGACAGATTTAAACGCTTGCTCTGTCTCCGACCCGAGCTGTCAGATTTTGCCTGTGAACCAGGGTTTTTCATTGTTATAAGTCACCATGGTGCGTAATGGGATACATTTGTCCTCGCAGAAACTCATGTAGGATGTCACATCCTCCATGTAGTCGTCCAGACTATTGGATGCAGTCCTGAAAATACCCCAGTCAGTAGTGTTTACAGAGGCCTTAAGGTCCTCTGGTGCTTCACTGGACCACAGCTTTGATGTCTTCACAACTGGTTTACAGATTTGTAATTTCTGCGTTGCGCTTTGCCCGCCGGTGGAAATATAAATACCAGCATAAATGAATGAGGCGAACTCACGGGGGGAGTAAAAGGATTTACAAATTATGAAGAAAGATTCCAGGTCAAGAGAGAACAGGGCTCTAAGTGGGTACCTCTACCTTCTGTCTTGCCCGAGAGCCATCGGCTCTGAAAAGTTCGGTTTGTCCATTAGAGACAAACAGCCACGTCTCCGTAAAGCAGAATTCACGAACAAAGCATGACAAAGCAAAGCACACCAAAAGATTGTGGCAGCCGGCCGAGGCCCCATCTTAAAGCTGGTAACGGTGTGTAACTCTGCGTAACTTTCTCTTTAGTGTGTTTAGGCAGTCAATGGTGTTGGTTTTTGGGTGTACAAACGTGCTAAACTCTCTACGCACGTCTTTTCTGTCAGCATGTGTGTGTCGACTGCAGGAAGAACTACTGCAGTCGCTGCTCTGCCCAGCTGGAGCCCCGCCCCCGTCTCTGTCACACCTGCCAGCGTTTCTATGGCAACCTGCTTGTGCGGGCGGAGCTTATGAAGCTGAAAGTAAAGGAGCTCAGGGACTACCTGCACCTCCACGAGATCTCCACCCACCTTTGCAGAGAGAAGGTGATTTCTTTATTTTCTAATCACTGAAATAAACAAACAGGCTGAAACAGTCTTTGACCTCGGATCTCAGAATACCCCACTTAAACCAGTGTTTCCTGTTCTTCAGGAGGAGCTAGTGGAGCTGGTCCTCTGTCAGCAGTCTTCACCGTCTGGTAGCTCTGCCCCTGAGACCCCAATCGCTGACCCCTCTGCTGTGACCCCTGACTTGAACCCACGCATCCCTCCCATTACACCTGAACCCCCCACTCCCACCCAGAACCCCGAGGTCCATGCTGCAGAGCCTGAAGCTCTGACTTCCCCCGCAGAAAACACAACTATGGAGCATGATGTTCAGGAAAAAGACCAGGTATGGCCAAAATTTGGGTTCTGGAAAACCTGGACTTACTGCTACGAATCAAATCCTGGAAAGCAGATGCTCTTCACTGATCAGGGTATTAAAGTTTTCAGTGTTTAAGTTGTTGTGTTTGTGTTTGACTGGTTCAGACCTTGGACTCGGACGATGTTTCGGTTTCTGGCCGCAGGGCCTCCCTGTCCGACCTGAGCTGTCTGGACGACATTGAGGCACTAAGTGTCCGGCAGCTGAAGGAAATTCTAGCAAGAAACTTTGTCAACTACACCGGCTGCTGTGAGAAATGGGAGCTGATGGAGAGAGTGAGGCGGCTGTACCAGGAGCAACAAAGGCTTTTGGGTGAGTTTTTCTGTGAGGAAGCTGCTGTCTTATCCACATTTGATCCTGAAACGTTGTAGAAAAGTGTTTCTGTCATTAGTATGTGCGCAAGATTCGGTGAGCAGCTTTTCTTTTGTTCAACAGATGATCTCATTAAAAAAGTTAAATGTGTTGTGTTTGTGTTTCAGCTGCGAATGCTGGGAACACTTTAGGTGAGTTTTTTTGTTTCCTCTGAACTGTCAACAGTTAATCAGTCATCTAATAACAACTTTACAGTTAATAGGAGAGAATAATGAACACGACAGTTTAGAATTTTGTCAGAGGTCGAACTATTTCTCAACTTCTCTTATTATAAGATTTTTATCTCATACTGGCCAGTTTGAAACGTTTTATAGTGTAAAACATCTACTAGTTGCATTAGTTTTATTTTTACTGAATTCTTTTTTTGTTATTTTGTACATTGAAAGCGAAGTTGAACCCGAGTCAAATTCCTTTTCACCTTGTCGAAGTCACCTTTGTGAATATTTGCTGGTTGCCTGTCATAATTTTAGAATATGTGGTTTTTGATGTTTTGCTAAACAGATACAATTAGAGACCTATGAATTCTGTATTATTTTAACTTCTGTTTTTTCCATTTAAATTTATTGGAATTCCATTTTTTTCTTTTTACACTAATTTTACCACCAGAGTGTGTTATCAGTGCGAATGAATGGAATATGCACAATTTAATAAGAAATAACTTTAGATTGAATTATACAAGCATCATTGCGCTATGTTTGCACATGTGTGAGAGCAGCTGTAACGTTACTCAGTAACCCTTCAAGGATCATTCAAATTTTCCAGATTCTGATGCAATGCTATTATTTCACCACCAAAAGTCATTTTAACATAATAATTTGACAATGGCTGCTAGCAAATTGAGGTCGCGCTCCTCCCTGTTTCCAGTGTTTCACTAATGGATGTAGCCTCTCTAGTTTTTCCAAGGGGATGTTGACGCATAGAAGTCATTTGGAAAATGCTGGGTTCTATATTTTGGAGTAAGCGGCGAGTTTGTAGTTTGTTTGTTGTTTTTTTTTGTTGATTGATACGATGTCTCGAGCGGCTGCTTCAACATGCTTGCGTTGATTGGAGGGGCAGGCAGGAGTGTATCTGGAGTGACTATGAGTGGTGCCATGCATTAGGAGTCCCTCTGGAATATTCTCCCGTGATAAACGTTCCTCTTTCTCTCAAACAGATTTTAAGTCAAATTATGGTCAATTCTGTGATATTCGAGTTTTTATTGGCCAATTCTGCCGTTCCGTCAAGATTCAAGATTTTTATTGTAAATATGTTTGCACATAACGAAATTTCTTTTGGTAGCCTCAGCCCAGACACAATAAAAAGACAATAAAAAGGTTACTCTGTGCATCAAAATCAAATATTTAAGTAAACTGCAGCAATATCAGCATCTTTGGAGGGTTAGGGTTAGGGTTAGGTTCATAAGCAGCAGATGATGTAAAGTGCACAACAGAGAAAAAGGTGCATCACAGAAATGTAGATGTAAACATAAACAACCCGGCCTTCCAGTGCGTAAGTGTGTGTGTCTGTATGCAAGAAGGGGGAGAGACTGCTTTCACAGCTCTGGGGAAGAAGCTGTGCTTCAGTCTGTTCGTCTTTGTTTTGATGTTTCTGTACCTCTTCTGGGATGGAATAGGCACAAACAGTCCGTTTCCCGGTTAGGTGGGATCCGCTGCAATACAGCTGGCCTTCCTCTGAATCCTGCCAGTGTACAGCTAGTCCAGATTTGGAAGAGGACATCCCACAATTCCCTGAGCAGTTCTCACCACCTGGGATAAGTCTTTTCTGTCCTGAGCTGTGCAGCTGCCATACCACACAGTGGCACTGAGGCACAGAATGCTCTCCACTATGGCCCTGTAAAAGTTCACCGATAACCGAGAGGAGGGTCCAGCCTGCTTCAGTTTCCTGAGGAAGAAGAGTCTTTGTTGGGCCTTCTTCACCAGGTGTCTGGTGGCCAGTGACCAGGTGAGGTCAGAGGAAACGTGGAAGCCCAGGAATTTGATGTTGTCCACTCGCTCCACCACCTCCCTGTGTATGAGGAGAGGAGCATGCTGCGTCTTCCTGGACCTCCTATAATCCTCAATGACATCCTTGGTCTTGCTGGTGCTTAGAACCAGGTTGTTGTCTGAGCACCAGCCTCTCAAGTGCTGGATCTCCTCTCTGTAGTGGGTCTCATAATTTTTCGAGATGAGACCCACCATGGTGGTGTCGTCGGCGAACTTGACAATCGTGTTGGCGTGGATGGCAGTGTAGTCATGTGTCAAGAGGGGGAAGAGGGCTGGACTGAGCACACAACCCTATGGTGTGCCTGTGTTCAGGATCAGGGTGCACGATGTGCTGTCCCCAATCCTCACCACCTGAGACCTGTTGGTGAGGAAGTCCCTGATCGAGAGACACAGCGACTTCAGCATTCCCAGGTTGTGAAACTTCAGTGCCAGGTTGTCCGGAACAACAGTGTTAAAAGCTGAACTGAAGTCAGCGAATAGCATCCTAACATAAATGTTAGAATGCTCCAGGTGGCTCAGTGCTGAATGGAGAGCTAAGGAGACTGCATCCTCTGTAGATCGGTTCTCCCTGCAGGCGAACTGCAGATCGTCCAGATCTGCAGGGATGAGGTCTTTGATGTGTCTGAGAACGATCCTTTCAAAGCACTTCATGATCACCGGGGTCAGGGCGACCGGGTAGTAATCATTGAGGCAGGTGACTGTTGATTTCTTTGGTACAGGCATGCTGGTAGTGAATTTGAGGCAGTCAGGAACTGAAGCAGGCTGCAGGGACAGGTTGAAAATGCCCAGAAATACTCCAGCCAACTCGTCAGCACACAGTTTCAGGGTCCGGCCTGACACCTTATCAGGTCCTGCAGCTTTGTTAGTGTTGATCTTTCTGAGTGTGGAACTCACATGATGAAGCTGCAGGACGAGAGGCTGGTGCTGCTCCTCCAGCCGAGGGAGATGAGCAGTCTCGCTGCCGCCGGGTGTCTCAAAGCGGGCAAAGAAATTATTCAAGGTGTCAGGGAGAGTAGTGTCATGGCTGACCTGCTGGTCAGTGCACTTGTGGTCTGTGATGGTCCCGATGCCTCTCCACATGCTCTATGTGTTGCGTTCTGGAAGTGCTCCTCGATGCGCCGCCTGTACAAAGGTTTTGCCAACTGGATGCCCTTCCTCAGTTCTCTCGGGCCCTGCTGTAAGCCAGTTTGTCCCCAGATCTGAAGGCATCGTCTCGGGTCTTGATCAGTGGCCACACCGTGCTGTCCAACCTCTGTTTCTGGTTTGGAAAAACCCTGATGGACTTTGTGGTCAGAACAGTATTGGTGCAGAACTGCACATAATCCAGAATGGATGACATGTACTCCCCCAGGTCTGAGTCCTCTTTGAATATACTCCAGTCTGTGTGTTCAAAGCAGCCCTGAAGTATATTCGCCGCCTCCTCAGACCAGACCTGCACAGTTTTGGAGATTGTCTTAGTCCTGCAGATCACTCGTCTATAAACTGGGATTAGCTCCACAGAAATGTGGTCAGACATGACTAGATGTGGAGCTGCTACAGCCTTGTAAGCTCATGGGATGTTGCTGTAGATCTGATCTAGGATGTTGTTCTCTCTAGTGGGAAAGCTGATGTAACGGCAGAATTTGGGACACTGCACTGCACTTAGTTCCACGTGGTTGTGAAGTCACCAGCCACAATCACGGCCACCTCTGGATATGCGTTCATCTGCCTGATGATCAGGCAGCACAGCTTCTCCAGTGCAAGCTTAGCATTAGCTTGTGGTGGGATCTAAACAGCTGTGATCAGGATGGCGCAGAACTCTCTGACCAGCTTGAATGGCCTCCATTTTACTGCCAGGTATTAGAGGTCAGGGGAGCAGTGCGTTCCAACAATGTCTGTAGCTGTGCACCAGGAGTTGTTTAAATAAATCGCCAAACCACTGCCTCTGCGTTTAGCAGAGGCTGCAGTCCTGTCGGCGCGGAACACGGAGCGCCCCGCTAGCTCCGCCGCAGCGTCTGGGATATTTTTATCCAACCAGCTCTTCATGACAACAGCAACACAACTATCCCTCCTGCGTGAGACGATCCTCAGGCAGATCTCGTCCATCTTGTTGACGAGTTACCTGGCGTTGGTAAGGAAGAGACTTGGAAGCGCCGATTTGTGTTGGTTAGGTTGTAGCCTAGCACGCATGCTGCTCCGCTTGCCCCGCTTTTGTTTATGTTGTCTCCTCCGTCGCCGAGGCCAAAGCAGGGGGATGGTGAGAGCCCCAATAGTCCGCTGGATCTCTGGTGGTATAAAATCCATCCCTGGGGATGCATGATGTGCGAAGAGTTTCCCGATTTGCACTAATTCAGAAACACTGTACTGAATTAGTGCTTGATAGAACTGGATGAAGAAAAGAAACATATATACAAAAAGAAAAAGCCGAAAGCTCCGATCCGCAGCATTGTCACACGCCGCCATCATAGCGGAACTCATATGGGATCATTCTTACTTTATTTTAGTTTTAGGGTTAGGGTTATTTTAATGTTCACGCCTGAGGATGGGGACCTGGGATCAGTTCCCATCCTTGGTGTGCATAAATATGAGTTGAATACCTTGTTTCATTTTTCTACTAGTTCGGCTTGTGTTCACAAAAGGTAAGAGAGGCTTTAAGCATCGCACACCAGGGAAATTTACTTGTTATTGCAAAATAAGACACAGGGGCAAAGGTAAAAATTATAAACGGTTTCAATTTCAAAAATATAAAAATCTAACATAAGATAAAATTAGATAAAGAAAATAAGATTCAAATAACTTTAATGAAGACGTATATGAACTATAGACATAAAGTACACCCTGTACACATTCAGATGGTCCGAGATAATTGAAAAGACACACAGTATGCAGTAAGTCAAGTACACAGGTATTGCACGGTGCAGTTAGAATGAAGGTGTGTAAATAAATATATGGCATGTCAAAAATTACAGTGAAATTGGCAGTTGTGATACTAATGATCACAATCTCATCAGTTTGGTTCCTAGGTCAGGGCCTTGCACTAAGTGTTGTTGGTACCTGGTGGATAGTTGTGCTGGTGTTAAACAGCACAACTTGGGCACTCTGCATCTTTATAAGATAAAGCTTTAGTGATCCCTTACTGGGGAAATTCCTGTGTCACAGCAGTACAAAGGTCAGAAACGGGGGGCAAAAAAGTGACTCAGTGTCATTAAGCACCAATTTTTGAAAAATGGAAATATATAAACATAGGAATAAGAAGTAAAGAAAACCTTTCGCCCACCTACTCTACTGAGTCCACTGGACAGCCCAGGATGGAACTGGACCTCTTGACCAGTCTGTTCAATCTTTCCTGTCCCTGTCCTTGCTGCCACTCTCCCAGTGGACCACCGCGTAGAGGATAGCTGATGCTACCACAGTGTTGTAAAAAAGTTCCTGAGTAATGGCCCTCACACTCCAAAGGAACATAGTCTCCTCCATTGGTGGAGGTGACTTTGGCCTTTTTTGTATAGGGCATCACTGTTTTCAGACCAGTCCAGCTTTTTGTTTAGGTGACCACCTAGGTATTTGTATTTCTCCACTGTCTCAATGTCTAAACCCTGGATGTTCACAGGTGAACTGTCTGGTGCTGTCCTTCGGAAGGTGATCACCATCTCCTTTGTCTTTCAGGCATTCATGCGTAGGTGGTTACACTCACACCACTCGACAAAGTCCTTGATGATCCTCCTATATTCCTTGTCGTTCCCCTCTGATACATAACAAACAATGGCTGTATCAGCGGAGAAGACCAATGTGTAGAAGGCGATGAGGCGGGTACCATGAGGGGCCCCCGTATTGCAGACCACCACATCAGACATGCGTGGTCTTTGATCCTCACATACTGTTGTCTGTTAGTGAGGAAGTCTGTGGTCCATGCAGCCAAGTGTCGGTCCACTTCTGCCCCCTCCAGCTTACCCCTCAGGATTGCTGGCTGAATTTTATATAAAGCGCAGGAGAAGTCAAAACACATGACCCTTTTTATTGCAGCAGTGCATCCAGTGTTCTCCAAGTAGGAAAGTGATCTGTGCAGGAGTTATAAGACATTCATTCATTCATTCATTCATTCATTTTCTACCGCTTATCCCGTTAGGGGTCGCGGGGGGGGCTGGAGCCTATCTCAGCATCTTGGGGCGAAGGCGGGGTACACCCTGGATGAGTCGCCAGTTCATCGCAGGACTGACATATAGAGACAAACAACCATCCACACTCACATTCACACCTACGGGCAATTTAGAGTGACCAATTAACCTACCCCCAGATTTGCATGTTTTTGGAATGTGGGAGGAAGCCGGAGTACCCGGAGAAAACCCACGCAGACACAGGGAGAACATGCAAACTCAACACAGAAACATCCTGACCCAGAATCGAACCCAGGACCTTCTTGCTGTGAGGCGACAGTGCTAACCACCAAGACATAAAATGTCTTAAGTAATGTCCTGCATATTCACTAAGCAGGTAAAAAGAAAACAATCCTCGCAACTTCTACTGCAGCTTATGTCATTGAGCATCCAAGTTATTTTCCTGCCGGTCTTGAACTGAAGTGCGTATCTGTACAATTTAGCAGATGCCGCGCATGAACGTATGGTCATGTGCGCCATGGAAATATTTAATTAGTGCCTTCGATGAAAGAAAATGACTTTGAAATAAGAACGTACCATGGAGACCACTGGCTTATCATAAGATTTGTATTCCGAATATTGTTGAAGTAGTCATACCAAATATATTTTTCTTTGATATCAGAGGAGCTTCCTCCTTTCATCAGTGTGTTGCATGTTTTCATGAATTGTTGACGCAGTTTCTTTTAGGCCACACTGCTCAACGCTTCAGTTAAATTCATTCGACTTCATTCTTTCACTGAAGATTTTGGTCACCTCCACATTCTTTTGTTACGTGTCTGGTAAAAATCTTTATAACAGATGTAACAACAGGCTTGATTCTTGTGAGATGGAAAGTTTTCACTTGACCGGCCCGAGTGCTTTAAAACGATCCCCCCCTCCCACTTGCCGATAAGAAAGTAACCCAGGCAGCGCGAGCTGCGCTCTAACCCCCTCCTTTATGACCGAGAGCATCCTGACTGTGGAATTCCACGGTGATGGCTGTTTGTCTTAGGTCGCCAGGGCCTCGAAAATGGCTGATAAGGGAAATTAGGCAGCATTCCAATGACCAAAAGGTGGAAAGGGGTGCGAATGACTTTTGGAGGCCTTTGTGGCGAGGGGACAATAAAAACCACCACACTACCACATGTCAAAATGAGCTTGTATGGACACAGAGTCTGTTGTGCTGTGTCTTTGTACATGTTCCCGGCGTCGTTAATAAACTTTTGAGTGTACCATTTTTAGTTGCCTTGGATATTTTTTGACTACACATGCACTACGTGCTAGCCGTCTTTTAAGTGAACCAGAGAGCATTGTTTGGTTTGTACCAGGTCTCAGACTGCTCTCAAACCTAACCCTATCTTATTGATAAGTTATGTAATTTGCAGTCCATGATCATATTATTTTCTGTGTGTCTTCTAGAGTGCGGTGCCGATAGCGGTTCTGCAGCTGCAGAAGAAAACCTCTGTAAGGTCTGTATGGACTGTCCTATTGACTGCGTTCTGCTGGAATGTGGTCACATGATCACCTGCACCAAGTGCGGCAAGAGGATGAACGAGTGTCCCATCTGCCGTCAGTACGTCGTTCGAGCCGTCCATGTCTTCCGGTCCTGAGCAGAGCCTGAGCTGCTCCCAGGTAAACTTCCAGTTTAGCCAAAAATCTGAAGCCCACTGCCGTCCAAGCCTGAAACACCATCTTGATTCACAGATTAGTTTTTCAGTTTTTAGTCCTTGTTTTAAATATTAGTTTGTGATGTGTAAGTCATGTTTTGTCATTGTAATCATCTTCTTCCTCTTTCAGCTTTAGCTAGGCTAGGGTTGTCTAGGAGCCACCACAGTGAATTATCCTCCTCCATCTCTCCCTGTCCTCTGCATCTTGTTCTCTCACAGCAACTACCTGTATGTCCTCTTTAACCACATCCATAAATCTTCTCCTTGTTCTTCCTATTTGCCTCCTGCCTGGTAGCTCCAGTATATCCACTGGCGATCTTCTGCGCATGTCCATACCATCTCAATCTGGCCTCTCAAACTTTGTCATGCTAATAATAAACTTTATTTGTATGGCACTTATCATTCTAGACATACAGCTTTACAACAAAGAGATTCACACACCAAATGCTTAATACTAATCCTCTTCTTCTGCAGGTCCGAACATCTCCAAAGCAATAATCTGCAAGCAAAATCTCCAGAAGGGACCTTCTAAAGATCAAGGATGCTTTTATGTTAACCCTATTTTTCTTCTGTAAATAAGATGTGCTGTACATCCATATGAAGAATGTATGAAGTGACTTTACCAGGAGAGCTGCTTTTTGAATACACTGAAAGTACAGATTGAGCAACCTCCAGCTTCACAGGAGGTCGGTTGCATCTCTGGATCTTGTTCTTGACCTTTTAACCTCATTGACCAAGAATCCTCTGTGCCTTCACCAGCCTGTGACCACTTCCTCAAAGCCTCTGTGTGAAGGCGCTTGTTAAAATGGGATCCAGCAGCTTTCCAGAAACTTTTGAAAAGGATTCAGAGCACAAACTTACCAAAAAAAATGTTGTTTTACCTCGACAAGTCATCATGATGCCTTACTAAAATCTCCAGACTGCCTTTATTAACAGATTGCTGTGAGTTAACTGTAAAAAAAAAAAAAAGTAACCCCAATGATATCCATGGACCTACCCACAGAGGTATCTGCCTTTAGTCTATTTTCACCGTTTCAGCGTGAGTTTTTTTATAACAATGAAGTAACTAATACTGCTTTGGACCAGTAGCCAGAGTGAACATTGTCAGTATAATGTGGAGTTGGAGTGCTGCGTTCTCTCCACATCACAGAATGTTTTACTGGCTTTAGATCAGAATACCAGCAGGATAATAACCTAACCAAACACTGAGCTTTGCCCCAGCCTCATGTAATTGTGTGTGCTCCTGTCAAATTATTACTTAATTCTCAGATGGAAGGTGTTGGGCAGTAGAAACATGTCTGCAGGTTAACAGTTAATGGAGAACTCAATTTTTAAAGCTCAAAAGTATGGGAAAAATAACCAGATGTTCCCATGTTTCTCTTCCCGATACCTGAATCAATGCATTAAAAACTGTCATCTTATTTCTGAATTTTTTTCTTACTGCTTGGTGTGTTTAATTTATTCAAGTCGGTAGCAGTTTATGGATTTTTGGTAGGAGCACAGTAAAAATTCTGTTAAGTTGCTTACAGGGTATAAACATTGTTGGGAAGTAGCAGGATGTTTCTAATACTGGTGTAACAGCAAATACTTGCTGAAACCCAATTAAGCATTTTGTGCTGTAACAGATATTTCTGATAGTGGTATGAGCATGAGAACAAACCTGCAAAGAACCAGATCACCATGTTTGCAAATTTTAGTTTGTAAACAAGTCATCATGATCTATTTTGCATAAATACCCCCGTAGAGCAGACTTAACAGTTACTGGGGCAACAGAAACTGGGAACACCTATGCTCATAGTTCCTGATCCAACCCAGCAGCCCTGCGTGGCTTTACTTTGTGCCGGGTAAAGCTAACCATAGGCCCAAGGCAAACGCTACCTCTGAGGTACATTTTTCTTAAAAAAAATTGTTCTATGGACTTCAGAGGATTTTCCTTTGGCCTTATTCAATTGTGTTTACATTAAACAGGTTAAAATAGAACAGACAACAGTCAGGGTTCGAAGCTGAAATATTAAAAGGTGCCTTTCAAGTCTAAAGCACCTTATAGCATTTGTCATAGTCACCCAAGCGTCCACCTGCTTCTTAGTACCACTAACCAGTCACGCACACATTCACACACCAAGGCTATGCCCTTCGGGGCATTTTTTTAGACGATTGCTGGACTAAGCTATTTTCCACATTTAAAGTCACAAACAAATTTCAAATTAAATTTTGTTTGTGTATCCCAAAATCACACATTACAATTTGTCTTACCGGGGTTTTATAAACTGTGCAGATGTGACCTCCTCTGCCCATAGACCCTCGAACTGGGTGAGGAAAAAATGTAAAAATAAGAAACCTCAGGAAGAATCACAGAGGAGGATCCTTCTTCTTAGGATGGACAGACGTGCAATAGATGTCACTTGTACAGAATGCAACAATATGACAATAACATAAGAATGTTTGAATTCATATGAGTCTATAAATCCAGATGTTTGAGAAATCACTTGACACAGAAGCAGGTGTATTCTGTTGGTTCAGGAGTCATAGTTGTCCATATGTCCAGAATTGTGTGTTTATGAAATCTATCCAAGATTAAGTAAATTTGTTAGCATTACATTGATTACTGGTTGAACAACTGAAATGACAATGGTTAGAGACAATCAGGAGGGATATCAGGCCATCTTTTAAGGTAGAGTAACATCTGATAAGCCATTAGCTAAGTGCTGTTAGACAAATAAGATACACTTTTCCTTTCGTATCATGGAACACCGTCAAATGGTCATGATGGCTAGGAAATGTTTGAATGTTACCTTGTAAACTGTTGTTCATGGGTCAGTCGGTTAACTTTTTTTTTTTCATCTTGAAATTTGACCTTATATTCTGGATTCTCACCGTTCATTGTTAAGTAGTTCAACATGAAGAAATGATATGATAATCCTGAGGAATTTAGTCAGAGACTATTAGCACTTCCAAAGCCGTGGATAACGTGGTGTAATGCTCTAATTCCTTACCTGGCCTATCAACCTTAAATTAAAGGAAATGCCATTATTTAACACATACAAACAGGGTTTAGTTCATGTAGTATTCCTGTAATTTTACATAAATTCTGACCCAAACAAGCCTCAAAATGTTTCCCTGAGTGGTTCCATCTTTTGCTGCCACAAACCAACATGATGTATTTATGTTTAATGGCAGACTGAACATAAACTGCAGCAGTTGAACTCTGGTTTTAAGTTGAATTTGTTTGTTTATATATTTTGCACTAATCAATGCTCTAACATTTTAAATTAAATATTTGGGTGATTTGTCGACTGGGACAAGAGTTTGTCCTGGATAGATGTAGGATAACCATTGTTTTCCTTTATTGCTTAAGTTCTTCAACTTGTGAAATCATTCAGATGGATTTTTTTTTTTCTCTTGTGGGCATGAAATTATGATTACTTAACTGTTCTGAACTTGGGAAAAGTTCATCTTTTCTTTGTCATACAGCATTATCGTGAACAGCCATGGTACATTAAATTGTCCTGCACTTTGTTTTCTCATCTGCAGTACAAGTAAATGTCAGATGCATCACTGAGAACTTTCTTTCATAAAACTTCCTTTAGATAGAACGCATGTCGCTGCTCTTTCCTTTAGATATCGATTATTCTTTTTAGTTGCCTCTCCTGAGGCCAACACAGCTTGTAGCTAATTTGGTAGCAACCAGCTGTGTTTGTGTTCAGTGTAGTTGTACCTAAAGTATTGTTAGAAGAGACCAGGGTCTAACTAATACTCCTTGTGCCTTGTCACAGCTTCTCAGATGTATGAGCAATCCAGTCATAGAGACTTCCACCTGAATGTTTCATTTAAATAATTGAGGGTCAAAACTGTGGAAAAAAAACTAAACATTAAGTAAATAAAATAAATAATTCAGATTTATTCAGTAGGGTTTAGTTACTCTTTTTCACCCATCAGTGTTTAATATGTGACCTACCACAAACCCTCCATGCTTTCTCAATGAGAATAGTTAGTAATGTTTACTACTGCTTTAACGCCTCACTTTAATCACATCTCACACACTTTGTGACACTCTTTAAACTTAACTAACACTTGTTAAAAATGTTTAAAATATACTGAATATGGAAGATTTCTTTTCTGAATAATCATTGCTGAATTATTTGTGTAAAAAAAAAACAAAAAAAATGTCTTTGCACTTTCTTTACACTATTTAACGTGAGGCTACTGGCCTTAAACCAACCCGCCACCCTGGTAACACAGTTCTGCACAGGAATTAATTGGTGCCACATTGTTAAGACAAATAGTCTCCCACAACATAATGTGTCTGTAATAAATGAATTCACTAAAATTATGTGTCTAATCTGTTGTGTCTTGGTCCTGATCCCAGGGAAGTCCTGCTTTGCATGTTTTAGATTCTTTCCTGCTACATACCTGAGTCAAAAGGATGTCTTTTAATATGGTGATTAGCTGATCATTTAAAGCAGGTGTGATGGAGCAAACACAAGTAAAACATGCAGATCAGGTTTCATGAACACAGGATGCGTTAATTTTATGCATATATCCAATTCAAAATAAAAAATGTAATGACACTACAAATGTTGATCAGGCCAACTTCAAATCACATCCTTCTGTCTGGTCCTATAACTCAAAAACTACAGCAACTTTCAACTTACACATTTTATGCAAGTATGGTCACCACAATAACTGTCCTCAAGTTGATCCGGAGGAGCGAATGGTTTCCTCCAGCACCGAACAACAAGAACAGAGTTCTCCACGAGAATTTTTCGCAAAATCCTCAGCTCGGACTCTCCATCAAACAGGGATCACTTCACCAGGAGAAAATCTCTCCCCTTTAAGGACTGGTGAAGTTGACCTGGACACATCAGCACAGATAAACGCATAATCGATGACAGTATTTGTCTTGCATTGTTGAACAGTGACTGTAATCAGGTTATTAATAAGTGAATTAGCCACAGATCGAAGTTAAGGATAGTCAGGTGACACAGACCCAGAATAAGAATCCTTTTTATTGTCATTGTACAAGTGTACAACGAAATTATAGCAGCAACCAAGTATGACAAACAACATAAAGTAACAATAAAAAGTACAAGCAACAATATTTGAATATAAAAATATAAAGTAAATACTGTCAGTAAAATATAAAAACAGTCTCTGTCGATGCACATTGTCCTTTAGTGGTCTACGTGTGTGCGGGCATGTCAGTGCCTTCTTGTGTTTAGTGCAGTGATGGCTTTTGGGAAGAAGCTATTTCTGAGTGTGTTTGTCCTGGTTCTGATGGACCTATAGCGGGTCAAACAGGTGTTGTGCAGGATGGGTGCTGTCTCTGGTGGTTGCCTCAGCTCCAGTGAGGCAGCGGGATGAGTATAAGTCGTTAAGGGAGGGGAGGGGGCAGCCGATGATCTTCTGTGCTGTCTTGACCATCTCTGGAGTGGCTCCGTCTCTGCCTTGGTGCAGTGCGAGAACCATACCGTGATGCAGGATGTCAGGATGGTCTCCATGGTAGAGCAGTAGAAGGTCACCAGCAGCTGCTCACAGATGTTATTTTTCCTGAACACTCTCAGGAAGTGCAGACACTGCTGTGCCTTCTTGATGACAGCTGAGGTGTTTGCAGACCAGGAAAGGTTAGCAGAGATCACGGTGCCCAGGAAGGTGAAGGTGTTGACCCTCCACGCAGCCACCATGTATGAAGATGGGGGATAGAGCTGCCTTGTGTTTCCTGGAGTCCAGGATGAGGATGATTTGTTTGGTCTTCGTGGTGTTCAGAGACGGGTTGTTTGCTGGGCACCTCTCAGGCGGTTTCGGGACCTGGTCCCTGTAAGCAGACACGTCTCCCCCTCAGTCCCACCAAAGTCATGTCGTATGCAAACTGAATGATGGTGTTGCTGGAGTGGGTGGGTTCGCAGTCAGTGGTGTAGAGAGTAGAGCAGTGGGCTCAGCACACACCCTTGTGGGGAGCCGGTGCTCAGTGTACGGGTGGAGGAGAGGAGGGGGCTGAGTTTGACTGTCTGGGGTCGGTTTGTGAAAAAGTTCTTAATCCGCCAGTTTGCTGATCAGGATGTCAGGGATGTTGGTGTCAGGGTTCCGGTAGTGTCAAGTGTGTCTGTTAGGGTCATTCAGTGTTTCTTGTTTTACTTTGAAGTTTTGTTTGTGTCTTACTCCCCATGTCCTGTCAAGTCTTGTCCCTCAGGTGTGTGTGATTGCCTCTCCTCCCTAATGTCTCTCACCTGTGTCTAATTGTCTACCTCTCCCTTCTGTATTTAACCACTGTGTTTCTTTCCTCCTGTGTCAGATTGTCTTGTTTTTTCCAGTGTGCAGTCCAGCGGTATTTTCTGGTGAGTTTGTTGTTTTTGAGCTTGTTTTGTGTCTCGATTATTGAGTTTGCTTAGTCCATAAACTGTACCTTAGCCATTTAGTTGGATTTCCCGGTATTGACTCCATTTAAGTAAAATGACGTTGATTCAGAAAACTTGTGTGCCTCTGCCTTATTGAATCCCCCAGACCCCTTACCTGATAGATGGTATTATTTCCTGAGCTATAGTCAATGAAGAGCATCCAGACATAGCTCTCCTGGTGTTCCAGGTGGCTCAGCACGGTGTGAAGCCTGATGGTTGTTGCATCCTCTGTTTATGTTCACTCTGTGAGCGAACTAGTGAGGGTCAAAGGAGGGAGGTAAGGGGGTAATAACCACGATCGTCAAAGTGATGATCCTTGATGATTGTTATAGCTAGGGTCAGGTTGTTAGGTGTGGAAAATGGAGCACCCCTTCCAAGTTGGAGAGAGCAAGTGCACGGTCCAAGCAGACAAGGTCAGGACCCCCAGCCCCAAGTGCCACCATCCAAAGGTGGTGGGCTTTCAAAACATTGGACCATTTTGGCCTTAAGCTAGAGTGGAATGGCTCTGTCGCAATGTTTTTGTTTACCTTCTTCAGGCGAGACTGATCTTAACTGTGCACTTCTTGGCTTTTTCTGTCTTAATACTCTCTGTGCTCTTTTCCTTTTCTCATATGCTTAACCATCATTTAACTTTCTTTTTATATAATTTGACATTTACTGTTTTTTCTCTTGTCCTTGAATTATGTCTTTTATATTAAATTATTCCCCGTCTAATAATTTTTTCCTTTGCTTTTGACCCCTTTCTTTTGCTTTTCGCCTCACTACTTTCTGTCCTCTCCTTAGCCTCTTTAAGCCATGTGTCACTATACTTTCGCCCTTTGCCTCATTAGGCCTTCTGGCACCAATTTTGTGTTTCCTTACACCCTTTAGCTTTTTTAATTTGGATTTTGGAATAGGTTAAATTCAAAATTTGAAAATTAGCGGGCACCAGATTGGGATAAGTAAAGCGGACACTGGGTTAGATTAAAATCAGTGGGCAAAGTTTAGAATTGGGTAAAAAGTGGAGTTAGGGTAGGAAAACTGATCCCGCCCCCACCTGCTGGTGAAGGCGCGTGGGGCACGGCCCTTCCACCCAGAGGGGCCCGGTCATAGCGGACCCCCTGTTGTAGACCGTCTGCTCGGCGCCTCCTGCCATAGCGTACCTCCGTCCAACCACCCTCCATAGTAAGAGGAGAGAGAGAAACGCACACAAAAAAACTGATTCTTTACTGGAAAGGCACCTACTATTTAGGATATAATTTATAACAAAACGTCCTTTAGAAAAAAATACTTTATTATACAATAATAGAAAATCTCTTTCCTTTAAAAAGTGGAAAGGCGAAAACTTTATTTTTACAAAAACTTTTTTTTAAAATATATAAACACACAACCTATTTTTCTATTTGCACACAAAAAAACTGATTCTTTACTGGAAAGGCACCTACTATTTAGGATATAATTTATAACAAAACGTCCTTTAGAAAAAAATACTTTATTATACAATAATAGAAAATCTCTTTCCTTTAAAAAGTGGAAAGGCGAAAACTTTATTTTTACAAAAACTTTTTTTTAAAATATATAAACACACAACCTATTTTTCTATTTCCATATATTTACACCCCCCGGAAAACAAATGTCCTTCAAAAGGAAGGCGTAATCACAAATGAAAAAGCACGGACAACGTTTCGATCCGGTACGGATCTTCGTCAGGTCCCTTAGCACGCTAACAGACAGAAAATCAATAAGTCAATATTTTAAACTAAGGCAGCACGAAAGTAAAACAAGCAATTGGCTTACGTGTAGCTGTTATATTGCAGCTCCTTAGTGCCCCAAAAAAAAGAGAGAGAAAGAGATTTTTTTAACTTTACCGAAAAGAACAAAAAAAACTTTGAATTGAATGTATTCTCCGGTAACAGTACTCACCCTCTGGCTGCCTCAGGAAAAAGGAGCTTCTCGGCTCCACCTCCCCAGTTCCACAACGGTTTTCTTTTTGTTGTATTTGAGATTCATTCCCCACAAGGTTAGGGTTAGGGGTCAGGGTTAGGGTTAGGGTTAGGTAAAGGGTAAAGACCCGGACCCCCCCATCTGCGAGGGGCAGGGAATGCAGGGTCCTTCCCCCAGCCTACTCTCTCCCTTCCCCAGTAGAAAGGCCACTGTTGGTGGTTATTTGGGCCACCACGGTCGTCGCGACGACGGCCGTAATGGACCGTTGTCCATTGGGACATTTTAAAAGAAAGGTAAGTAAAAGGAAAAAAAAGGTAAGTAAATTTGAATTGAAAAAAAAGTTTGTAAAAATGTTTTTGAAAAAAAATATTTTTTTAATTTTTTGTAAAAAAATTTTTTTATATTTTTTATTTTTTAATCTTTATCAAATGAAAAGCCTCCTATTCGCGACGTTTCGACTCAAAAAATTGAATCTTCTTCAAGCAGGAGGCTGAAAAAAATCTTTTGTGTCTCTCTATGTCTCCGTGTGTGTATGGATGTGTTGGTTGTCAGTGCAGGAATGAGAGCAGTCCCCTGTTTCCCTCTATTTATACCCTAGTGGGCCCCGCCCCTTTTCTTTTTATATTTTTCGAATTTTGAAGTCCCCTGTGTTTTTCCTTTGGGGTTTTTTTAGATTATCGAATTAAATATGCTGTTTTTGTTATTTCCGGGGCGATTTTAGGGGTTCAAGGGTAGGTTTTAGGGTTAGGGTCAGAAAGGGGGAGGGGGTTAAAATTCTTTTATACTTTCCCCTTGCTCCTCCCCTTTTCTTTTCCTTTTTGTTAATATTTCCAATGAATCCCTTGTGTGTGTCGTTTTTTTGCTTCTAATTTTTACCAACCCCTTTTTTTTATATTTATTCCTTATAACTTGTGTCCTTTTTGACCTTAATTATATTACCTTTTTTAGTTTTATTCATTTTGCTTCGTTTAGACTTATATAATATTTTTGTTTTTGTTATTTCCTAATTTGCATACTTCTTACTCCCCTCTTTTTTACTTTTCCCTTTCCCCTGCCTTCCTTCCTCTCTCACACCTCCTCCTTTTTGGGTTTAAATAATCCCTATTTTGGGCTTCATCTGGGGCTCCTTTTGGCCTTAATACTGGCGGTTAGGGTTAGGGTTAGGGCTTTAGGGCTAGTGTAGAAGGGGGCAAAAATTGTTGGGGTTAGGGTTAGGGTTAGGGTTAGGGTTAGGGTTAGGGTTAGGGTTAGGGTGAGAGAACTGATCCCGCCCCCATCTGCTGGTGAAGGCGCGTGGGGCACGGTCCTTCCACCCAGAGGGGCCCCGGTCGTAGCGGACCCCCTGTTGTTGACGGTCTGCTCGGCGCCTCCTGCCGTTAGGGTTAGGGTTAGGGTTAGGGAGGTGTAGGGTTAGGGTTAGGGTTAGGGTTAGGGTTAGGGT
>KV751369.1:4874569-4897069 GCA_001698575.1 Mola mola | reverse complement strand
TGGTTACTACTTGGATGGGAGACTGCCTGGGAATACCAAGTGCTGTTAGCTTTTTTTCCTCGCGGAGATACAGTAGGACGTAGACAGCATCATCCACCGACCCTTACCACAAATTCTCAGGCAGGAGGGGGACACACCGTCAGGTACTGGAGCCTTCACACATCCTCCTCACAGATCTTCAGTGCAAGCCGGGGGTCTGAAGGGAGAGGGCTGGGTTTTGCATGGTGTGCAGGTACTCTTTTGTTTGGGTGAGAGGCTTGAATGAGTGCTTATAAACCCTGCAGTGGAAGCCGTTTAGGTCGTTAGCCAAACTGAGGTTTTCAACAGGGTGGTCTCCTGTAGTTGATGATTCGCTGCAGTCGTCTCCAAACTGAGACAGAGTGGTTGGCTGAGAAGCTGTTTTTTCATATAATACAATAATATTACTACATTTCTCTTACGTTACACATTTTAATCTACTACTAGTAAATCTCCCTTTGATGCCATATTTGCCTAGTCTCTGTCTCATTGTTAAATCATAAACACTGACCTTAACTGAGGCAGGTGCGGCCTGCAGGTCTTCACATTTTGTTTGGGTTCTTTTGTGACCTCCTGTATGAGTCGTGGAGTTGACGGTCTTGGAATCCTTTTGCCAGCCCTGCCATTCCTGGGAAGGTTCACCACTGTTCCAAGTTTTGTCCATTTGTGCATAATGGCTCTCACCGTGGTTTGCCTTAGAAATGGCTTTGTGACACTGTCCAGACTGAGATATGTCAATTACTTTATTTTCCTGAACAGATGAGAATCTGTTCAGGAAAATCTTTAGATGACGGCATGTTGTCTTGCTTTTTCACAACTTTCAGACTACTTCACTTTGTCAGACAGCTTCTATTTAAGTGATTTCTTGATTTAACTGGTCTGGCAGTAATCAGGCCTGGGTGTTGGGAGGGGGTGGGCAATTTCCTTTTCACATAGGTTTGGACAGTTTTTTTCCCTCAATAAATTAAATCATCATTGAAAAACTGCATTTTGCATTTACTCGGCTTAACTTTGTCTCATCTTAAATTGGTTTGATGATCTGAAGCATTTAGGTGTGACAAATGTGCAAAAAAAATGCAGAAAACAGGACTGTAGATTGCATATGACAATTACACTTTTATTAAAATTAATGTGAACAGTTCATCGCGTAACATCAGGTCGTTCCTGCCGGGCAGTGCATTAAATCCCTGATTGAAGTGGACAGAGCCACTTTTCAACTACTCTGAGGTACAGTAATGCTGAACTTAACCTGAAAGGATGTCGTCCTTCATTTGTCAGCCTTAATGTTTTTATTCAGTAAATAAATTCACCTTAAATGTGGTAACATACAACCCCTGTTGTAAATGGACCTTTAATAATATATATTCTCTTTCTCCAGTCTCCATCATATTAACAAAATAAAATGATTTCTCACTTCACTGTGGATCTTCACTAAAATGACATTTGCAGACAGGCGATTCGTTTTTGTACTTGTATGTTTAAATATCAGCTTATTACACTTTTGAGAACTGTTCCTTCCAAGCTTCTTTCACTGTTGAAGCAACAACAGCGCCCCCTGCTGTTTTTGAGGGGGAAAAAAAGCTTACAGCACCTGGTATTCTAGGCACTCTCCCATCCAAGTACTAACCAGGCCGAATCTGCTTAGCTTCCAAGATCGGACGAGATCAGTGGTATGGCTGTGAGGACAACCGCAGCAACAAACATGCTACAAAATCGTCAAATCTTATTTCTACATGGAGATCGTTTGAAAGGAATGCGAGGACTCTAACAAGAATTTTCTTTACAAAATATTCTAGTGATGTTGGGTTGCCTAAACGAAGAAAATTTGCATTTTCATGCTAAAATATTATGTTTGTAACAAATCTCGCACAGTCCCAAAGAAGGGTTGGAGGCCTTCAGCTTTAAGAAACTGTAAAGTCTCAAAGAAGGGTTGGAGGCCCTCGTTTTTTGTTTTTTTTTTTTAAACGTAAATTTTTAAAAGGGTTAGAGTCCCGTGGGTTAGAGTCCCCGAAGGTCTGAAAAAAAAAAAAAAAAAGTAGAAATAAGTGTCACAGTCCACTCCTGGTTTTCCCCTCTACCAACCCACTCTACCTGCCTGCCCTAATCAACATCATTAGACTCACCTGTTCCCCCCAATCAGCTCTTAACCAGCTCCTCCACACCCACTCTCTGCCAGATTGTCGTCGCATCATGCACTACCCTCCAGCACTCTTTTCCGGACGGATCTCCTGGTACCTGACATGCCTTCTGCCCCTGACCACATCTCCTCATCTCTGCCCCAGTAACCTGACCTGCCTTCTGTCTTTGAACTATGCATCTGCCCATTCCCTGTCTGCCTGCAATCTGCCCAGACTCCCTCTCCGGAGACTCCTGCCCCATTCTGAATGTAGACCGTGCTCGCCGACCAGGCTGCCTGATTGTCGTCTATTTGGACTCGTGAACATTGTTAATAAAGTTCTGAACTGTGCCGGTCTAGATTTGTACTGTTCTTGGGTCCACTCTCCCACCCGCTACAATAAGAGTGACATAATGGCAAAGAGGAAGCGCTAACAATAAAGAGTAAAAACCCTGCGTGAATACAAGTGAAAAAATAATAATAACAATAATAATAATATAATAATAAATAAAAAGTAAATGAAAGAGTGATTGCGTCAAGCGAGGGAGAAGTACGAGCAAGTGGAAAAGGAGGTTGGAAAGGGAGGAGATAGCATGCACAAATGCACGGGAGAGTATACAATACAAAACAAAACAGAGTGAAACTTAACAAGAACGAAGGGACAAATTTGAATTAGTGAAGCAACATTTATACATGTTGGAGAGTATCAAAATAAATACATTTGAATAATTAGAGAAATACATTGCAAAATTGTGACTGTGATACAATTTAAGGTATTTAAAAGAGAGTTTTGCTGTCGGGGGAGAAAGTACTTTGGGCGTTAGGAGCGCGGTGGTAATGCTCACTTCACTTACCCTGGGAAACACTGTGAGTCAACCACCGGCTATAGAAGAAGAGCACGCTGAAGCTGCACTGCAGGAACTGACATCAAGGGATCCTAAGGAACCAGAAGAAAGCCCGAGCACCCCCTTACCTAAGCTCAGTGTAGAGCAGAGGTTGGAAAGATTGGAGCGGATCTATCCCATTTTCATATTCAAACTATTTGCGCTGGCCATACTTGTCCTGGTTGTTTATGGTATTGGTTACGGCCTGAGTGTGTTGAAAGACTAAAACAAGATGACAGAACCAACGTTGGACTCAGAGAATCTAGGAGAACTGAAGGTGTAGGTATTTGGAAAAGTTGAAGACCTGACGAAGAAAAAAGGAAAAAATGTGAATACTGAGAGGAAAGGACTGGAGAAGCTGTGGACAAAATCGAAAACTCAGGGCCTTCTTCCCACTGACCCTGCGGCGCCACTACCTACCCTGGCCACAATCCTGTGTATAACAGCGACAGCAACAACCCAGTTTAAGAGGCGAAGGCAAACTGGGAGAAAGGAGGAAAGCTACTGTGGGGAAAGGGACCAGTAAAGAAGCACCCAGGCACCCAGTAAGGACAAGGCAAAGAGTCAGCAATACTTAAGGTTGGAATGTATCCTAGCCTGGCAGGATACCATGCAACAGCGCCACTCCCGCCATATGCCACGAGCCAAACAATAGAGGAAGAGAAAGATAAGGGGCTATCAGCCAGGAACAACTTTAGACCGCCAGTGCAGGCACCTCTCCAAGCCCCAGTCCAGGCCCCCACCCTTCAGATCCTGGGAGGAACACTGGATGTGGAAGACCCCTGCAAAGACCTAGAGGCACAGCTGCAAGCCATGACTACAGTGGCCTTAACTGGTATAATAGATGTGCTCCAGAGACAAGAAGATCAAATAAAGAGCCTCTCAGAGACCATGAAGGAAGACAGGAGAAGAGGACCTGGAACTGACAGAGGATCCACTCCGGATAGCCTCCAAGGGCACTGCTGGCTGGAATCCCACCCTCTCTATGGACTACAGGACCATATGTTGTAGGGATTCTTCCTAATCATTCTGTCACTGTACTCCCACTGCCAAACCTACATCCTGTGTGGAGACCACAGTACTGATTGAAAGAAGAAGAAGAAGGGATCGCAGATACTATGCATGTCCTTATTCAAGCAGGAGTACTACTCCCCTGTAAATTCCCCTGGAACACGCCAATTCTTCCTGTGGCTAAAGCCAACAACAAGTAAATCAGGCTACGCAAGCAAACCCTTTGCCTGTCCCAGATCCGTATTTGGCCTTGCAGAACTTGGGACCTTCTCACCAGTACTTTACAGTAGTGGATTTGGTCAATACCTTTTTCTGCCTGCCTCTGGCGACACAGTCATAAGAAATCTTTGCATTCACCTATAAAGGGCAACAATAAACCTACACCCAACTGCCCCAAAGTTACAGGGACAGCCCAGGAATCTTCAATGCAGCTCTCAGAAAAGACTTGGAGGAGCTGATCCTGTCAGATGGCGTTCTGTTGCTTCAATACGTGGATGACCTGCTATTGGCAGCACCTAGTCCCGAAGCCTGTCTGTTGGCTACGGAATCCCTGTTTCGGAGAGTTGCTGCTGCCAGGTACAAAGTGAAGAAAGAAAAAGTCCAACTTTGCAGAAAGGTTGTCACATTCCTAGGATGGGAAATCTCTGGGGAAGGACACACCCTCTCTCCAGGTCACCGCAATACCATTCTAAATCATGGCAAGACTGTCACTGTCCAGCACATGCTGGCCTTCCTAGGACTAACCGGATACAGCCAGAACCACGTTCCTGACTACGTCAACATGACTCAACCTCTCCAAGACATGGTGTCACTGGCGGGCAACAGAAATTCAATGGCGAAGCTTGACTGGACTCCTGAAGCGGAGGCTGCTTTCATTGCCTTTAAGCAGGCCCTGGCCACAGCTGCATTTTTGGCCAATCCCGATTACGCACTCCCTTTTCATCTGGATGTTTCTGAGAAAGACGGCATTATGAATGCCGTACTTTATCAGAAAAAGGAAGGAGGAAGAAGACCATTGACATACCACAGCTCAAAATTGGATAACATGGAAGTGGGACAGGGACACTGCGCACGGCATTTGGCAGCACTGGCAAGAGCAATAACAAAAACAGAACTTATGGTGATGTGTCACCCCCTCAGAATCAACACTCACCATGGAGTAGTGGCTTTCTGAAACTGCGCATTCACATTCTCACCAACAAGGAAAATCAGAATAGCCACAGTCTTGACACAAACACACATAACATACCATACTAAAGGAATAAATATGGCTACAAACATGACTACAGGAGAACATTTGCTGTATGACTGCGCAGAAGTAGCGGCCAAAGATATGAAACTCAGACCAGACCTACAAGGAACCCCCTTACAGGCGCCCGACCTCATGCTATACATGGATGGATGCTGCTACAAAGGAAAGAACGGAAATGTGCCATCCTATGCAGTAGTAGCACAAGAACAAGAAAAGCACAAGGTTTTCGATCAAGGAATAGTTCCCAGCCAGCATCTGCACAGCTAGCAGAAGTGGTGGCGTACGAAAGCACTACGACTCAGCGAAGGAAAAAGAGTCAACATCTGCACAGACTCAGCCTATGGACATGGAGCTGTGCACGTGGATGGACCCCAATGGCTCAGGAGAAATTTCTTAACCACTGCCAAGACACCAGTAAGACATCGGAGACAGCTGGAAGAACTATTAAGAGCTGTATTATTGCCCGAAGAAGTGGCAGTGATAAAATGCAGAGGGCAAAAAGGGTCTTCTGATATTGTTAAAGGAAATGAAGCAGCAGATGCAGCTGCAAAGGAAGGACAGCCCCTCCGGAACTGACTGAAGAGGACTTGAAAGATGTGCAGAAACAAGCTGGGCCTTATTAGCAGAATGAGTGGCTCAAAAGAGGAGCCACTCAGAGGGATGGACTACGGTGCTCCCATGACGGAAGGATTGTGACTCAATCAAAACTATGCCAACTACTCTTAACACAAGCTCACGGTCCAGCCGATGAAAGCAAGAAGACTATGATGAGAAACATGGAGACTCTGTGGTGGTATCCACATATGGCCAATATGGTGGACATTTTCATCACTGAGTGCAAAGTATGTAATGATCACAACCCAAAAGCCATCTATAAGTGTCCTCCTGGAACATTCCCAGTTCCTGATGCACCGTTACAAGACATAACCATTGACTTTACAGACATGGGAGCGGAAAACCAGATTAAAGGAAAGTGGTATCTGTTGGTCTTGGTGGACAGATTCACCAAATGGGTGGAAGCGATACCCTGCAAACGAGAAGGTGTGAGGACGGTGGTAAAGTGGCTGCAAAATGAGCTCATCCCACGATACAGAGTACCAAGGATCATAAAATCAGACAATGGATCACATTTTGACAATAAATGCTTGGCGGAAGTGGACGAAAGCCTCCCAGGGCCTGATGGAAAGGGCAATCAAATTCTGAAGAGGAAGATAGGGAAGACTTGTGCAGACACAAAACTCACTTGGGTGGATGTGTTGCCCCTGGCACTGATGTCCATGAGAAACTCACCCCACAGCAAAACTCATTTGACGCCACATGAGTTGTTGACTGGCCGCCCAATGCCTAGTCCCCCAAGACAGGGTGTACATTTGCCCGCAATTGATGTATGGCAAATAGATTGTGATGATTACATGAATGCTCTAACTAACTTGACCCGAGTTTTGTGCAAACAGGTGCAGAGGGCCGAAAAAGAGCCAAAGACAACCCAAGACACGACTCTTGTCGTAAAGGTGGGATAGTGGGTACGGGTGAAGGACCACAAGAGAAAGTGGTCTAAGCCCAGGTGGACTGGACCATATGAGGTGATAGAGTGTGCCTCACCTGCTGTCGAAGTAAAAGGTAAGACAGGAGCCAATTGGCACCACCTGACACATTGTGTAGCCGCATCATCACCGACTTGTCCTTTGAGCGAGGTAAGAAGTGATTTGAACACATTAACAGCAGAAGAAAAGTAATTATACCAATTGGCGAATGCTAAATGCCTGAAGTGCCTCAAGAAGATCCCATTGCTGTACCTCTAAGTAGAACAGTAAATGGGAGAGCACTGGTAAATTCCAGTGAAGATTATCAGGAGTATCAGCGCCTTCAGTCTGTACTCCTAAGCTTATTTGGAATTGTTGTAATCGTAACGCTTACTGTGATTATTGTAAAATTTGTACTTCGCCAGGATCAATAGATAGGATGAAAGGTCCAAGGCCATGGCATCCATTTCTCCATCCTGGGTTGTGTGTCATGAGAGGGACTACCTGTTGCATACTCCCCGTAGCATTGACTATAATTGGACCGATGATTTGGTATTGAAGCCCAGCAGTGGAAAACAATAAGATCAGACGAGCTAAGAAACGCCACCACGGGTGGAACATTGCCGGTCCCCCACACGCGGAACATTCGCTCAGTAGACTCAAATGGTACCCCGAATTTTGCATTCACTATAAACATGACCGGCTCAGTAAGATTCGATTTTTGCCAGGTGGTTCAATGTGGAGGCAATGAGGCAGGGCACGTGGGGGCTGAGAAGTATGTGTTTGAAGCCTCTCTGTCAGATTGAGCCCCACAACGCGGCCAAAATTCTAGACTGTGGTGTACTCAATGGAGTACAGTCATTGCAAATAGCGGACCACGAGATTGGGGATACAGGCTGTGGAAGGCTGTCCCAGGGAAATCCTACTTTGAAGGTCCGACTAAGCTCGATAAAAACTACTTCCCAAGCAGGATGCGGGAAGGGACAGTGTAACTCCCTCCTTATTATAATGAATATTATAATGTGCAACGTCTCTCCAATTTGACTCGGGATGCTATTTTGGGGCTTTCTGAACAGCTAGGGGCATCCTTGATGACATGGCAGAATAGAATGGCACTGGACCTGTTACTTGCTGAGAAAGGAGGGGTCTGTGCAATGGTTGATGGGAATTGTTGTACTTTCATGCCTAACAACACAGTTCCAGATGGTTCTGTCACTAGGGCCTTAGAAGGTCTCCGGACGCTATCACACCAGATGGCTGAGGACTCAGGGGTGAACAACACATTTCATGATTGGATGACAAAGGTGTTTGGTCGCTGGAAAGTACTTTGGTGAATCGTTTGATAACCATTGCACTGACTAAGGAGCGCGATCCTCCTGCTTCTCAGATGCCCTTTCTTCGGGATGTAGATAATGGCCAAGCAATACAAGATGAGTATGAAGATGTTGAGCGTGAGTTACAGAGTGAATCCATACTGTGATATTCACACCTTAACAGGTGTGAAAGGAGGGAATTGTGAGGTTTTATTAGAATTATAACGCAGCTTGTTGGAATTGCTTTATTAATGCAGAATATGAATGTGTTGTAACTATAAGGAATTGTGCCCTGTAGATTAATGAGTTGGAATCAAGCATTAGTCCCGTGGTACGATGGACTAAAACAATGGAGAGGAAAGCCAGGGTACACAGACAGATAGGTGAAGAGATGAGTGTGCAGAATTGTGCTGGAGGGACGACAAGGTACTTCCTGTTTTGTTGAGAGGTAGCAGATGTTGTGGCTGCAGACTATGCAGAAGTGAAATGAGGAAACAGTCGGTGTCGAGTATTGCATAAATCTGCAAAAACAACTCAAAAGAGGAAAGATGAAATAGACAACAGACAGGGTTTCCTTTTAGGGTAACATCCAATGCCAGAAGACGGAAGACATACGTGTGCCAAGAGGCTGGGACTAGCCTGTGCACCAAAAAAGGGAGAACCAAGTCTAAACCATGGTTTCTCCCCAACAGTTTAGCCAATAATTAATGCTTAATTTGCATATGAAAATTATAAGAACTGTATGTAAAGGGAAGTCTTTATCCTTTTCGGGGCGAGGGGTTGCAGAGTAATAGCACTCCGCTGATTGCGATTTCTCAAACTGAAAAGGTCCTTGCAAGCTTGTTTAGTGATTCATTTCTAAATAAAACAAAGTAAAACTTTGTCTGGAGAAATTGTTTTTTCTCAAAACAACGAACGCGCCGACAAATTAAAACCATATTTTACATCACACGTGATGATATTTTGACATTCAATTTGTGAATGAATGAAAGTTTCTTAATGTTGAACTTTGCATGCCATGTTTATGAAATTATGATGTCAAGGCGGAAACGAGGGTTGTTTTTCCAACATGACAGGCAGGAAAATTATTATTACGATTGTTCTGACATATAAAAAAAAAAAAAGCCGCATCAGTTGAATCGACAATGTTGATTATGTCCCTGAAGTGTCCATAATATTCCTCAAAGCTCATGACCCAACAAAGCCGGATACACTTCCGGCATCAGTTAAATGCAGCATGAGCTTACAGAACAGCACAGTCTTTGCTTTCAAATGATCTAAATGTGACATATGACAGTTTAACATTGTTGAATCTTTAAAAGGCACGTTTGTTGCTTCAACTGTCACTTACAGCCATACCACCCTGAACACTCCCGATCTCGGAAGGCAAGCAGAGTCGGACCTGGTTAGTACTTAGATTGGAGACCGCCTGGAAATACCAGGTGCTGTAAGCTGTTTTCCTCCTCACAAACAGCAGGGGGCACTTCTGTATCTACAACTTTGACAGAAACTTGGAAGGAACAGTTCTCAAAAGTGTAATAAGCTGCTATTTAAAGATACAAGTAAGAAAACAGCATTAAACTCTTTAATTACAATTAAAAAGGACTACCTGCACACCATGCAAACCCCCACCCCTCTCCCTTCAGACCCCCGGCCCGCACTAAAGATCTGTGAGGAGGATCCAGTACCTGATGGTGTGTCCCCCTCCTGCCTTAGAATTTGTGGTAAGGTCGGTGGATGATGCTGTCTACGTCATACTGTATTACTGTATCTCTGCAAGGAGAAAAAGCTTACAGCACCTCGTATTCCCAGCCGGTCTCCCATCCAAGTACTAACTAGAGCCAAACCTGCTTAGTTTACGAGATTGGGCATGTTCCGACTGGTATGGTCGAAAGTGACAGTTGCAGAAGCAAACAAGCCTTTTGAACATGTAACAATGTCACACAGTCATGATTTACATACAGTTCTTTGTTGAGGCATCCCGACATCGCTGGAACGTCTGTTGTAAAGAATATTCTTATTACAGTACTCGTGTACCTTTCAAACGATCTCCGTGTAAAAATAAGATAGGACGATGTTGTAGCATCTTTAAAAGGTCAGTTTATTGCTCCAACTGTCATTTACTTCTCGTCCAAACTCTGAAGCCAGGCAGGATAGGTCCTGGTTAGTACTTGGATGGGAGACCGCCAGGGAATACCAGGTGCTGTAAGCTTTTTTCCTCCTCACACACAGCACTGAGCGCTCTGATGATGTGTGTTGGCTCTTTCAGAGACAGAGATCAGGAATCCTCCAGTACATGACGGTGTGTCCCCCTCCTGCATGAGAGTCAGTGCTAACTATCTGGTGCCTGTCGTCAACTGGATCTTTAACAGATTTGTGGAGCTGTGTGACATGCTGTCCTGTTTCAACCGCTCCACCATCATCCCAGTCCCCAAGAAGCCCTCCATCGAAGGATTAAATGACTAAAGGCTCGTTGCACTGATTTTCCAAGTAAATGGCTTTTATTAAGAACCTCCCTTTTTGTCTCTGCATTTTGAATCCTCCAGAGTCTATACCTGATAATTACAAGGTATAGATTGCATTGTTCATATACTGCATAATGTGGCCTCATTTTTGTGCAGTAGGAGGAAGTGGAAACAAGTTGACCATTTTATTAAATAATAAATAGGTTTATTAGGGCTTGAGCACCAACGTTGGTACGAGGATCCATTGAAATTGCTGGGATTTTTTTTTTTTTAATTGTTAGTATTATCTTTTTATTTATAAGTGCTTGTTCATGAAGTGTGTGAGGACCCTATTAAATAACAATCCTATTCTAATCCTCACATGTCAGGGATGAAAAGTTATCCTGAGTTTGGCACTGATGGGCGTGGCCTTCGCGAGACAGCAATTTTCAATCATTCGTCCTGAAAAATCAACTTGTTAAAATATGACATTGCATGGTCTGATCACCCTGAAACTTCACTTGATTGATTAACACGTCCCTATGCCAATATTCAGTTTAAGTTACAGCACCACCTACTGGGAACAAAACAGGACCATGTCTCATACTTTAATGACTCCTCAGAAGCAGTTTGTCTGAATGGCCTAAAACTTGGTCAGATATAAGACGAGACCTTGGTGATGAAAAGTTATCCAATGATTTGTTACAACATCAAAGGTTGGCAGTGCAACGACTGATGAAGTTTCAAAATGACAACAAAAATTGGCCAAACTCCACTGAACACAGTCTAATCAATGCCAAATTTTCCCACTGAAAGTCCCTCCTAGAAGGTCTGACAGGGGTCATTTCCATGGGCGTGGCAAAATTACCACAGTGTCCCCTAGACATTTTCAACAAAGCAGCCAGTTTGTTTGACGCAGAACTACGAAAATTGCTAGACATGTGCACCATCTCAACAAAAGTCCCCTAGACCTATGATGCCATTTCCTGGCCTTATACTTTAACGAGCCTCTCCTACGGAGTGTGTCCGAATGGCTTCAAACTTGGTCAGGTTAAAGACAAAACCTTGGAGATGAGGTTATTAAAAACCTTTTATAATTTGAATGGTGTTGCCATAGCAGCTCGTTAAATATCACTGTTGTGGCAGTCTTCACCATGACAGAGAAAATTACATGTTAATTAGCTTTGCATTATTTTTTACTATATTGAAGAAAGTAAGATGCCACAAAGCAGTAAAAGCCATTGTGCCAACTACTGGTAATAGGAAGTACACCCAATTTTTTTTGCACTTTTTTGAACCTCAAAAAGTCACATAACATCACAGTTATGTCTTAGGGAGCAGAAATTTTCTGTGCACATCCTGTTGACAACAACTAACATTTTATAAATTGCAACTTACATTCTATTTAGAACTCTGTCACACTAAATCAACGTAAGAAAAATAATTTAATATCTCTATCCCAAAAACACTTTTTCAAATGCCATGAAGCATGCCACAGACATGTTTCTATGTAATTATCGAGTTTCTAAATTTTGGTTCAGATCGGTCAAATGGTTTGTAAATTATCTGTAGTAAATGTTAAACATTGTTTATTTTATCTACTTTCCATAGTTCACCAACATTTCCCATGGTATACTCAAAACCATTGGAGTGATGTGAGGATTTTTTTTTTAGATGTCTTTTACAAATGGTTGAATTTATATGATTTCTTTGTAGTCTTACTATATCTTTGACCTCCATTGTATACCTCTGTCCTCTCACTTCTACCTTCTATCTTCCTCTTGCAGAACCATGAGGTTGTGAGAAGGGGAGGGGAAGAGTATGTTGGTGTGTGTGTGTGTGTGTGTGTGTGTGTGTGTGTGTGTGTGTGAGAGAGAGAGAGAGAGAGAGAGAGAGAGAGAGAGAGAGAGTGAGAGAGAGAGAGAAAGAATGCAAGTGTGCCTGTGTGGATGGTGTTTTAAACATTGCCAAAGAAACATCAAATGTAATGTAATCTCTTAAAGTGTGGCTGTAGTGGAAAGGGGATTTCAGTTATTCATCATGAAAAATCCATTTATAACTCCACTTTACATCATTTGCTCTGCTTGAAACTTTATATGATGAATACGTGTCCCTTCTTGATTACATCGATAAGTCAATATTCATTTTTATTTACAGTGCCCCCAACTGGCAATAAGAAATCTCTGATTGTACGCTTTGATGTATTCGTGGTAGGTGTCTCACCTGATTAAACTAAAAGGAAAAGTGAAAAACCTGAAATGATAGAAATGCCCTAAAACACTGAAGATTCACTCCTTTTAAAATTGTGCATATTCATCAAACTTACTCCCTGTGTCGGTGCAATAAATGCTGATGTTTCAAGATGACAACATACATTGCATATAACTCCACTATACTAGAACTGTGTCTAATCAGTGTAAAGTTTTTGAGGATTGATAAGCGTCCAGCTCCGAAGGCTTCCCAATGGTTATTTCCATGGATGATTCAACGATCCTTGGTTCACCTGTTGTCTGAAGCCTAGAAGATGATTGGTTTCTAGATGCCCCACCGTGACTGCAGATTGGTGTTCACTGCTGTTCTGCAGTCTCAGGCTCAAAAAATTATACACGAAGCACATCCAATTATTGAGAGGAACTAATCATCATACACAAAATAAATCAAATTACAATATTCTGCTGTGTGATATAGCATATACTTGTCCTATATATACATATCCTGTTTAATTTTACTCATTTTACACACAACACCCAAAGGACTATACTCTCTGTGCACTGTAACAACCTGTCTCTGAAACTCCACATTACACTTATGACATTGCAACTTTATCAGACAATGAATTAAATTCCAACACAATTTTCTTCTTGTGCTGATAATGTACTACAATCCTGTTTTTTGTACACAGTCATCTTAAACATCCATTGCTTCATTTAAACAACCTGAAGGTGCAACTGGAGTCTCCACATAAACATTATTTTCTCTACTGTGCTGTCTAACAATGTACCATCTTGAAAACACACCCACTTTTTCACAATCTGAATTAACTACAGATGCATCTCAAATTTTTGGCCTCTTACTTGTAAAAATTCTCGACATCTTACACTTTGAACCCCTCTGACGTTTGACAAATGATTACTAACACTTGTACCTCTGTGAAAAACATGAACACCAGCTTTCTCAAAGAGCTTATCACTGCTGTTAATCTGTGAATATAATTAAACACATACTCCAGAAAACTGTAATACACAATAACAATTTTCCCCTTCTCATGGACCATCCCATCTACACTGCGTGCATGGGGTTCAAAAACTGCATACTCACTATCTTGAGTGATGACTTCACAAGTGGAGATACACAAAGTCAAAAGTAATCCGTCATATTTTGTGCTTATTTCTTGCAATCCACTTCTTCAAGTGGTGAATGTTGTGAAAAGATGATGGCTTTGGTATGCTTTGCTATGGCTACCAAACTTATCGCCATACACTGAACTCCTCCATATTTGAAATGCAGGTCTGCCTGGTAAAAGCGTCCCCAAATAGATTGCATATAGCCTCCAACCCTGACAGAACTGTTATCCTCACACACATTATCCATGTCAATGTCACAAAGAACTGGACATGCATTCACAGAAAATGTCCTTAATACCTTACCACTCTGAACCTAAAGACCAGCTCAGATCTTTGATATGAACCATGTGTAAAACACAACCACAGATGCATCATGTGTGCCACAATCAACTACAACAAAATAGTCTCAATGCATCTTGTCATAACATACCAACACTTTATTTAACTCTCCATACCCTGCACTACCTATATTAACATGCCACTACCAAACACACTCTGCCGTTCAAAAATTCACAAACTCCCTGATCAATGTCACCCTGGCTTGGCTTAGCTCCTGAACAAACCAAACTGCTCCCTTCTGCACATATAGCTTGCACATCTGACTTTTCCCATATACCAACAGGAGCAGTTACATGTGTGATCACAGCCAAAATAGCACATGGTACCGATGCATTAGGGCTCAGTGGTGTGATGTATCCTGAGCTTCAGCACTGATAGGGAATGGGGCATTATCTCTAAAATACAAACATGGACAAGACCAACCTTGTTCTTCGCTACCACCTTCACAGCACTGGCAGACGCCTCCACGGTTGGTGTTTCCACAACCTGAAACAAGCTTCTTCCTCTTTCGGCTTTACCTAGCTTTTCTCGGAGTCATCACAGCGAATCATCGTCTTCCATCGCTCCCTGTCCTCTGTCACACCAATTATCTGCATAACCTCTCTCACCACATCCATGAATCTCCTCCTGCCTGGTAGCTCCATCTTGAGCATCCTTCTACCAATATATTCACCGTCCTTCCCCTGCACATGTCCAAACCATCTCAATTTGGGCTCCCTACGTTGTCTCCAAAATGTCTGACCTGTGCTGTCCCTCTGATGTGCTCGTTCCTAATCCTGTCCATCCCCGTCACTCCCAAAGAGAATCTCAACATGTTTAATTCTGCCTCCTCCAGTTCTGTATCCTGTCTTTTGGTCAGTGCCCCCGTCTCCAAACCAAACAATATGTTGTAAACATTTCCTTTCACATTTTGCTGCAACTCTTTGTCACAGATCACTCCTGAAACTTTTCTCCACCCACTCCACTGTTAGGCGGTGGCTGTTTTTCGGAAGGTCCAAATAAAGTAAAAGAAGACGCACGGGGCGTATCAACAAGCAGGTGTGATCATGAACTCAAATGAACTTAACTAAGAGAACACTGTACTATATTGTGTAGCAAGAGATGCAAAACAGGAGACAGAGACTGTCCTTCGAAAACCGGAAGAGTGGGTTGTGGTTTGTGGTGTCCTTTTATTATGTTCTAGGTGGGAGTCAGATCTAACGGACAGGAGATATCAACAGACTGCTTCCCCCACCCTGTCTACACCCTCCTCGGCGGAGCCAATGAAAAGACGGCCATACCCTGCTGATTCACGCCCATTGCACATTTCTTGTTTGTATAGAAATACTGGATCAGGGATAGAACAGCCAGTCGGACTTCGTGAACTGACACACTTTGTTGTTGTCAGGGAAACGTAGTTTGATCCAGAGCTCTGTAACTTCTTCTTTTTGCTCTTGCTGAATAAATAACTTCGAAAGAGAGAAGTTGTCGGTCCCCTCCATTAACGAGCACGCGGAAAAAGTAATTTACATATTCTTTGTGAGTATGGGATCAGAGGCTTTCTCCAACACCACCCTGCCTGCGCTCGCTTCTTCACCTCTTTACCACACTCCCCATTGCTCTGAACAGTTGACCTTAAGCACTTAAACTTATGGACCTGCTCCCTGTAACTTCACTGTTCCACTTGCCTCCCTTCCATTCACACGCTTGTATTTTGTCTTGCAATGACTGACTTTCATTCCTCTTCCTTCCAACACATACCTCTACCTCTCTCGGTTTTCTTCCACTGCTCCCTGCTCTCACTACAGATCACAATGTTATCTGCAAACATCATCCACGGAGATTCCTGCCTGACCTCATCTGTCAGTCTGTCCATCACCATAGCAAACAGGAAGGGGCTCAGGGCAAATCCTTGATGCAGTCCTACCTCTACCTTGAAGCCATCTGTCACTCCTACAGTGCACTTCACCACTTTTATACTGCTCTCATACACATCCTGCACCATTCGAACATACTTCTCTACCACTCGAAACTCCTTCCTACAGAACCACAGTTCCTCCCTTGGCACCCTGTCATAGGCTTTCTCTAGATCCACAAAGACACAATGCAACTCCACAACCTGTAATAAGCAAATAAATAAAATTAATGTTTAAAATTATAACTTGCTCAAAATGATGATGTTGTACACTTTAAATATAGCAAATCTTACATAAAAAAACAACAAATTTGAAAACATAAAGTGACAAACTTGTCAACTTGCCTGTCTCCTCTTCGGTGGTGCAGGTAGGATCTGATGTCTCACAGTTGGTATTAAAGGTTTGTTTCTGTTTAATTTAACACACAGTTGACTTCAAGAAATTTTTTTCACAATAGAAAGAAATAAACACTCCAAAACAAGATCTCATCCACAATTTTTTGCACATTACCTGTTCAACTTGTGTATCCGGGAATAGGAATATGTGATGGAACTGCTATCCATCAGCCTAAAGAAACAACATACCTGCTGCTGTCAGACCATATTCTGTCTGGGTGAACCGGACGATTCTTCATGGTCACCTGAATGCATCTGTTGTAAACGCAAAAGACAAACAAATTGGTACGTTTTACAGAGCCAAAGAATATAGATAATATAATTTTTTAAATATCCAAGTAATTGCAGTGTCCAATGTATTACCTTCCTGCAATGGCCAACCACAGTCTCGTCAGAAGTGTTTGGTCAAGTTGGCACAGTGACCTCACCCTTCACAACTATCTTTGGTGTGACCCTGAGAGATGGTGGGCCTCAGAGAAGACTGCAGCTCTGATGTGGGAGCAGTTGCTGATAAAAATATACAAAAATAAATATTACATTTAAAAAAAACAAAAAAACCCAACAAGAAACACATCCAATATTCTAACTTAATAAAATTCTGCAGCAGTTGAACAAGGATCTTTATCTTGTGGGAAGCAGACAACTTAAAAACACAAATTGGAGGCCAAATTTTTTAACCCGATAAGCAGCAGACCTTCATTCCAAATGTGTCACTGAAGCGCACCTCAAAAACAGAAACAAAACAAAAAATTTACTTTTGGTGCCATCTTTTATAACCGACTGGTCATTTCAACTGTTTACATGACTTTTCCTCATATTCTGTTTAATAATAACATATTATACTTACACCATCTTTGCACCACAGCTCATGGAGATGGACGGGGAAGTGCTTGGCAATGTGAAAAGTACTTCACACTGTTGAAACAAAAACAAAACCATTAACATAAATACACACACAAATGCAGATTTTACACAGATTGTTGTACCATATTCTATTACAACTTTAAAATCATCCAAGTGTGCCGAGACACAATGTAACTCATGCCATGTCAACTCTTGCAGATCTGTGTCGATGTTCAGCTGGGGAGGAAAATCCAGTACAAACACCACCAACCTTAAAAAGCCTGGTTGTACAGCTGCTATTGTCATTCATGCACCAAAATAGCAAGTACACACGGTAACATGGCGTTACAGTTGAGTTTAGTTGATAAATATAACGGGATCTCGCCAGGTAAACGTGACCACACAGAGAGCTTTGCTCAACTAAAACGTTAAGTGTGTACAATGCGCCCTCTAGTGACACCACACCTGCAACGACACAGAACGTCCCAAAGGTGCACTCCACAATTTCAACTGTTACAACACCAAAGGAACAACACCATCCATCACTACAAAACCATTGACGATGCTTCGCAAATGGGAATCGCAAGAACAAACTGAAACAACAACATTGTAGTTTTGAAACAGCAATCCAAAACTTTCAACTTTCAAGAATCATTGCTCCGTGGTATAATCTTAACACTCGCACGTTAAAACAGAAAACTCATAAACTTGAAAAGAAATGGCGTTCCACTAAACTGGAAGAGTCACGCATGGCCTGGCAGGATAGCCTTAAAGTATACAGGAAGGCCCTTCGCCGAGCAAGAAAAGACTACTATTCAGCGTTGATAGAATAAAACAAGAATAAGCCCAGGATCTTTTTCAGCACTGTAGCCAGGCTGCCTGAGAACCATCATTCTATTGAACCATGCATTCCTAGAGCCCTCACCTGTAATGATTTTATGAACTTCTTCAATAATAAAATTATACTTATCAGAGAAAATATCCTACACTCCACAGATTCCAGTTCAGCAACTGGAATTATAGAGGCTGTTATTAGTCCTGATGTGTGTTTGGAAATCTTCCATCCAATTGACTTTCATGAACTAACAACAACATTATCTTCATCTAAATCATCAACCTGTATACTAGACCCCATACCTACTAGGTTGCTCAAAGAGGTTTTACCCTTAATGAGCAATCCACTACTAAACATTATCAATCCATCCCTTATAACAGGTTATATGCCCCAGTCATTTAAAGTAGCTGTAATTAAACCGCTCCCAAACAAAACCTACCCTAGACCCAGAAGACCTAGCCAACTATAGACCAATATCCAACCTCCCCTTTCTTTCAAAGATTCTAGAGAAAGCAGTAGCGAAACAACTATGTGGCTTTCTTCAGTATAATAGTCTATTTGAAGAGTTTCAGTCAGGTTTTAGAAAGCAGCACAGCACAGAAACGGCATTGGTAAAAGTTACAAATGACCTCCTCAATGCATCTGATGAGGGACTTATCTCTATACTAGTCTTATTAGATCTTAGTGCAGCTTTTGACACTATCGATCATCACATCTTACTACAGAGGATGGAACACCAAATTGGCATTAAAGGATCTGCTCTAAGATGGTTTAAGTCCTACCTATCTGATAGATATAATTTTGTTCATGTTAATGATGAATCATCAAGATATGACAAGGTTAGTCATGGAGTCCCACAAGGTTCTGTGCTTGGACCATTACTATTTACTCTATATATGCTTCCTGTAGGTAAAATTATTAGAAAGCACTCCATACATTTTCACTGTTATGCAGATGACACACAACTATACTTATCAATGAAGCCAGATGAAACCCATCAGTTAGCTAATCTACAGTCATGTCTTAAGGACATTAAAAACTGGATGTTTCATAACTTTTTAATGTTAAACTCTGACAAAACTGAAGTCATTGTGCTGGGCCCCAAACACATTAGAGACTCATTATCCAGCAACATAGTTAATCTGGATGGCATTGCCTTGGCCTCCAGCACCACTGTCAGAAACCTGGGTGTTATCTTTGACCAGGAGCTGTCTTTTAAATCACATGTTAAACAGATTTCAAGGACCGCCTTCTTTCACCTCCGTAACATTGCTAAAATCCGGCACATCCTGTCTCAACAAGATGCAGAAAAACTAGTTCATGCGTTTGTTACTTCCAGGCTGAACTACTGTAATTCTTTATTTTCAGGTTGCCCTAACAAAATTTTAAAAACTCTTCAGTTAATCCAAAATGCAGCAGCGCGTGTACTGACTAGAACTAATATCAGAGACCATATTTCCCCCATACTGGTTTCTCTGCACTGGCTCCCAGTTAAATTCAGAATAGAATTTAAAATCCTTGTCCTCACCTACAAAGCAATTCATGGTCAGTCACCATCTTATCTTGAACAGCTCATAGTACCCTATCGCCCATCCAGAACCTTACGCTCCCAAGATGCAGGGTTATTGGTGATCCCAAGAATTTCCAAAAGTAGAATGGGAAGCAGAGCTTTCAGCTATCAAGCTCCTCTCCTGTGGAACTATCTTCAAGTCCTGGTACGGGAGGCAGACACACTCTCTGATTTTAAGAGTAGGCTTAAAACCTTCCTTTTTGATAAAGCTTATAGTTAAGGCTGGTCTATCTAGCCCTTAGTTATGCTGTTATAGGCTTAAGTTGCTGGGGGAACACTCCATGATACACTGAGCTCTCTTCTCTCCCCCCTCTGACTCCGACTCCTTCTCTGCTCCTGTAAATGTCCATATACTTACACTAACTTTACTTCTTCCCCGGAGTCGTTGTGCTTTACCATCCTGCAGGTTTTTCTCGGTAGCGGAGGGAGGTGCTGCTGTGGTCCTGCCTGATGCCTCCTGGCCAATCTGCTCCAGTGAAAATATATCTGGCTCTTGAGCTTAATTGCCCCTCTGGTTAGTAGCTAGCCGGTAAAAAGTCACTGAATCTGGCTTTGCAGGGCAGGCAGTTTACCTGCATGCTGTGAAGACTGATGAATGTGGCTGTTAAGTGAAACAAGGAGCTGAAAAAGGATGCATAATGAGAACTGTAGTGTTGGATGATTATTGTCTGTGGGTCTTGGCAAGCCTACAACCTCGCCTCTTTGTTTTTAACCACTAAAGCTGCAAACTGCTGACAAAAAATCATGTCATTGTCTGCTTTTGTTTGCTTAAATGTGCTTACAGAGCTCCTGCGCATTGTCATTTCATTTTCTGAATTGCTGTTCACTGCCAACCTCTGCAGCAACACTGTATGCCAAACCCTAAAATCTGCCTATCTGTTATGAGACGCTTGACTCTTACGTTCTTGATGGCACGGCAGGAACTGACAAACTTCTTGATCAGATAAAAATTTCAGGGATTGGAAATTCTGATTCTAATCCGATCAAGACTTGCGTATACATGCAACAAGCTTTATTCAGAATAGCAACATTTTGACATGCTTAGATTAGTCTAATGTCCCTAAAATAACCACAGAAGAAGAAGTTGTACCGTGAACAAACACCGATGTGGACATACTTTGCACTTTTGCGCTTTTCCCTGCAATTTAAACTCAGCACTCTTAAAGAATGGACCTGCGTCAGGTTCTGAAAGCCCTAATTTTGTTTTTACTGTTCTCCATGATCAAGCTACAGGCTCAGCGACGCATAATGCTCCTGCGTTACAGGAGGAGAGAGCGGGAGGACATGAGTCGGACACATGCGCAGTGAGGTTAATTTTACCCCAAACAAGAAGTCTTAATTGGAATAAGGATCGGTATAAACCAGCCCTCTCCTTCGGAATATAATTTCTTGATAATTTACAATTTCTCGAATCGGATCAGAATCTTCTAATTGATGTGTTTACATGAAGCATTTTTATTCTAATCATCCCTTTATTCCGAATATTTCTGTCCATGTAAACATAGCTAATGCTACAGTTACAGTAGCGGCCCTGGAATTTCTTCTCAGAAAATGTGATCTATGGCAAAAATGAGAGAGATTTGAATTACACAATTTGAGCCATTTATTTTGAGGGAGATCAAATGTCTTTAAAATCAAACTGTGACAGGTTTTAACTTACTTTCCCCATTTGGATACTCTGTGAACCCATAGCCTCATCAACGTATCTATAAATAAAATGTGCAGAGTGTGGCAATTTTTTGTTACCCAGATGAGGTAGATTTACATATCAGCAAAATGGCTTGGTGCTGTTTGATTTCCCTTTGTTCCAGTCTGATGACTTTGTATCAAACACATACTGGAACAGTGAAGGCAAAAAGTGAGTTTCACATTGATGGAAATGTTGAATTAACTGTTGTACTTGAATACAACTGAAATGATCTAATTGCAGTAACGTTTAAATAACATTTACTGTTTTTGGTTTTTTTCACTAATCCAAGTCTGCTTTAGATAGAAATTCATTAAGATATAGACACAGCGTTTGATGTGTGGCATGTAAATGTGTATAGTGTTTCAAGTAATAAGTAATTTATAATATTTTCTGTTTTGACAATCAGAGCTGGTCATTGTAACTTCCACCCTGATTATTTCATTATATCATGGCAAGTTTGGAGGTAAATTGGTTAAAAAATATAAACATGATGCGCTTATAACCCTACACATGCATGAGAATCTGGAATCACTCCTCACAGAGGGAAATGGGATTTTATCTTAATTTATTGTTAATTATCATAAAAGAAATTATGGATTTTGGATTTACCAAAAGCATATTTATTCATTTGAAAAATGTCTTGATGCCACGAACAATTTCAATTTTGCTTTTTACCAAACGTGTTGATCATGTTACATTTTGCAGAGTCTATATGAAGCAAAGCAGCAAAGATGCAAAAATGTATTAAATAATTCAACTGAACCAAATAGCATAAAGCTGTACTTCCCCTTTGCTGCTCTCCAAATGCAGATGCATGCATCCCTTCATACATTTATAGACTGATTTAATAAGGAAAAATGCAGAAAATCCAGCAGTGTGTGTTTAACACCAAATAACTCTTTTGCCATCATAGGTATGAACACATCTCACCTCCAAACAGCAGCAGACAGCGAAAAAGAAGCCTTTACATTTGTTTGAACCGGTTTTGCCAAGTGCCGCTATGAGTCATGGAGTTGCGATCATTTTTT
>KV751369.1:4820629-4848602 GCA_001698575.1 Mola mola | reverse complement strand
CTTATTTGATTTAGTGAATTTATGTGGACGGGGGACAGACACAGTCTCTATGGGGTTGTAGGTGGATGACTCTAAAGGAAGCGCAGAGAAGCGTGTAAGACTGCAACTCTGCTTCCTGGCCTCGACTCTGAATTGTCAATTTGGCTGACTAATAAATCTGGCCATATTTCTAGAAATGAGAGCAGCTCCATCCCAAGTAGGATGGATGCCGTCTCTCCTCATTAGACCAGGTCTTCCCCAGAAAGTTTGCCAATTATCAATGAAACCCACGTCGTTTGCTGGACACCACCTCGACAGCCAGCGGTTGAACGATGACATGCGACTAAACATATTGTCACTGGTCAGGTTAGGCAGGGGACCAGAGAAAACTACGGAGTCTGACAGTGTTTTGGCAAAAGCACACACCGACTCAACATTAACTTTAGTGACTTCCGACTGGCATTACTGCCGACATGAATTATAATCTTACTGTATTCACGTTTACTTTTTGCCAGCAGCTTTAAATTTGATTCCACGTCGCCCGCTCTGGCCCCAGGAATATATTTGACTATGGCCACTGGAGTGGAAAATTTCACGTTTCGCAAAATAGAGCTGCCAATTACTAGAGTTGGTTTCTCAGTGGGTGTGTCACTGAGTGGGAAGAATCTGTTGGAAACGTGAACGGGTGGGTGGTGAACCGTGGGTTTCTGCTTAGGACTATGCTTCCTTCGAACAGTCACCCAACTTCCCTGGTTTCCCTGCTGCTTGGGAGCTGCTCTCAGTCGACCCGCACCGGCTAATGGGGGCTGGCTAGCTAGTGAAGCTACTGGTTCGGTTTGCAAGGTGCGGATCGTAGCCTCCAAATCACTAAACCTCGCCTCCAACGCAGCAAATAAACTACACTTAATACATGTACCATTATCACTAAAAGAGGCAGAGGAATAACATGTGACACACTGAGCAAGAGAGAAGAGGAGAGCAAGAGGGAGAAGCCATCGTTGTGCGCCAGGTACACTACCTGAGTTGGTTATTGCGACACAGAACGGTTGTAAGACTAGCTATAAATTCACTAAAATGAGAGAGGGCTAAAGGGTGCTTAAGTACAAGGGTTTACATTTTTAGTACACACCAGTTAAACAATTAATGTTGTTAAAAACCCTCCCAGATAGTTAGCAAGGTACAGCAAGACGACCAGACACAAACAACAGGAAGTGACGCAATACGCTTACCGCAGTGGCGCAGCCGCAGTCGAAAATTCAGTGAAATGTTGACTGGTTTAAATTATTTTAACAAAGTTAAGAGATTTTAATCAATCAATTTGGAAACTTGTTGGCTACAGGAAAAATGGAGAGTTTGGCCAGAGAACTTCTTGAGGTTAAATAAGCACGTCTAACATGCGGAAAATTGAATAAGCACTTCCAGGGGAGTAAAAATGAAACCACAAATCTGTGTTTCTTCTAATACAAACAAGTCAAAGCAAGGTTTTCTTCTAATTTTCCTTCTCTGAACCATTTCTTGTCATATTTCTGATCTGGACCTAAGTGTGTCTGTGTTCTGCAATTTAGACCTTCAGGTTTCATGTAGTTTGTGTTTGTGTGTTCTGTAAGCATATGAGCCTTCTCCACAAGGAATGCATTTATAGAACTCACGGCTGATGAGCGGAGCTTCCTTTCATACGCATACAAAAGTTGCTCAGGGCTGTATTTCACCAAAGCGTGCATGTCAGGGAGAGCAGTTCGGATGTATAATGTCACGCAGTGGGCTTTCAAGAGCAGAATAATTTGGAATAAAATGTCTACAGTAAGAACACATACCAAGACAGGATAAGGCTTGTTTCTTTGTTTGCGGTTTAGGTGTTCCACAATGGCTGTGATACGTGCAGGTGAAAGAGATTTACCTTGTGGGGTCTAAATATAACCAAGGAACGTCACCTGTTGTTTCATAAACTGAAGTTTGGACAAAGAGGCTTTGTGACCTTCCTCAGCAAGATTGCAAAGTAGAGCCAAGGTGTCTTTTTCACATTGATTCTTAGTTGGCGATGTAGTCAGCAGATCATCAACGTATTGCGACAAGGCTGTACCTGGAGTCAGAGACAAAGAAGAGAGACTGTGAAAAAGTGCTTCACAGTACAAAGAGGGACTACAGGTCAGACCATGGCAGAGACGAGTCCAGGTGTAGCGTTTTCCATTGAACAGAAAAGCAAACCAGTACTGGGAGTCTTTATGCACTGGAATGGTGAAAAATGCATTAGACAGATCAACAACTGAAAACCACGAGGCATTTTCTATAATTTGGGTGATGATTGTATAAGGATTTGGAACATTTGGAGTCAGAGCCATAATTGCTGAGTTCACTGCTTGCAAATCCTGCACAAAACGTGATTCATCAGGCAACCCTTTAGGGTGGATCTTTTTGACAGGAAAAATAGGAGTTTGCACCGGTGAATTATCACGCAGTACTATGACGCCAGCTTTCAAAAGAGATTGGAAAACAGGCGTCATTCCATCTACAGCTTCTTTCCTGAGTGGATATTGTTGCACCTGCGGTCTGGAAGAAGATTTCACAACAGGGTTGCAATTTTTGAATTAAACCCACATTGTATTTGTTTTGTGCCCAAACTTTGTTTGGGACATGGGCTAAAGCAGGAGAAACTGTGAGTGGATCTGTCACTGTTAGGCAGTGATAGGAAGTTGCTTTTTCTTCCATGAGATGAACTGAGTGTAAACTATGTACTTCGCATAACAGAGGGCATCTCCACGCCTTTAGATAGGGTGAAAAATGATCTGTTTTCTAGTTGCACCCAATCTTTTTATCTTTATCACCACTAATGTATCTTATCTCCACAGTTGAAGCAATTTTCCAGGTCATAGGAACCAGGAACACTCTATCGACACTCATGTCCTCTAGCCACTCCTTGGAGCATGGTCATCATCGCCGTATGCAGGTCTTTCTTGTCTCTACCCTCTCTCTTCTTCTGAATTTGCAATTGTCCCATGTTACATTAGTGTGTTTTATTCATTTGAGCAATTTCAAATTTCGTGCCATTCATGTATGCATTTATGAGATGCGCTTACTATTGTGTAACAGTGGTATCATTCACATTCTGTGGGCGTTGAATGCAATAGTGTGCATCATGCACTTCTGTCAGTTTGGTCAAAAATGATTGATATATTCATCATCACTCTGCTTGCAATCCAAGTCATGTCCATTTTGAGCAGGAACGCGTCTCTGTACCCATTGGAGAGCGCTATAATAGCATTTTTATTCTATTCTGGAGAAGATTTGAAACAATTTGACCATTAACAATCTCTTCAACTCATTTGTAGTTAGTTTGAATTCCCAGCAGAAATTAACCAATTGCCCGCCAAATTTCAGGCCTCCCATCTGCTGGGTTTTGGTAAGTGTTCTACAGCCTTTGCCATGTCTCTCTTTGAGAGTCTTGTCGGTGGCAGGAGTACCTGTTGCCGGAAGTGCTTATCTGACTTAATTGGAAGTGCTTAGAAGAATTTTTCCCGTTAGATGTGCTTATCTAACCTTAAGGAGTTCTCTGGCCAAACTGTCCGTCTTTCCTGTAGCCAACAAGTTTCCAAATTGATTAATAAAATCTCTTAACTTTGTTAAAATAATTTAAACCAATCATTTCCGATTCTCACCGTGTTTTTTCTTTTTTCACAGCGGTCGAAGGGATCAAGACGGGTATCAAGCCTTGTGTCTCCTCCTGGTCTGTTTGAGCAAAGGTGCATATGGGACCATAATATGAAAGTGTGTGATTAAAGTAAGTCAATGAACAGGTTTTGATCAAAAACTCATGATGTAGCTTAAAAGAGGCTGTTCTGACACTATTTCACTGTGTAACATGTAATTTCTAACTTCACATGAAAAAATTAGTTCATAGACTGAAAAGTCTGTTTTTGGCCTTATTTCGGTCCGAAAATGTGATTTTGAGTTATTTTATACAGGACCATAGTAAATGTTGAGCTGCATCATCAAAGTACGCAGCGATCAGGTTTTGATCAGAAATGCTCTTTACAGCATGGAATGGGCTGTTTTGCACAGCACTTCAAAAAGAGCAAACAGATGAAACGTGCAACACTCCATTTTGGCAAGTTGTTATCTGCCAACTAAATGTGAAAAGCAAATATCCAAACCTTAAACTGACCAGTCTAGGCATGATTGCAAGACTATAACACATCCAGCCAATAAGCTTAATCCCAATCTCCAAAGACAAGTATGCAACATGGTGGCAGCTACCAAATTTAAGAGAAACCCCTCCTATTTTCTGTCTGCATCCTTTCTGTTAGGTTGGTGCTGATGAAGGACCCCGTCACAGTATTAATATCCATTCTCATGTTGGCTGATCTTGCAGTCATTTTAAAGCATTGAGGCTTTGCTGGAAGGACAAAGGATAGCTTTTCGGACAGTTTCTTGATCCAAAGGTAACATTGGCATTAATTTGATGGGATCTTTTGCTGTGGGATCTTTGCCTTAAAACGCTTTTCCGGCAATGAAAAAACTACTCCTGTTAAACGTTACACTTAAGAGCCATCCCTTATAAAATTATGCTTGGAAATGCACTGTACAGCCAGGAAATATGATCTTCTACACGGCGTTCATGGTTACAGGTGGGATTTCGAATGTTAACAGAAGAAAACACTCATCTTTTGCCTCTTGACGTTTCTGGCTCAATTCAGGCTGAAAACGCTTTTCCGGCAATAAAAACTAGGCCTGTTAAACTTCACATTTAAGAGTCATCCCTATTGAAATTATGCTGGGAAATGCACTGTCCAGCCAGGAAATATGATATTCTACACAGTTTTCATGGTTACAGGCCTTAACTAATATTAGATAATATTTGTTAATTCCTATGTTACACAAGATAACCAAGCTAGCATTAGCTCTCTGGCTCTGCAAACAGGGCTAGCTATTCTTGAGGATGTACTTAGATCCCCAAATGATGATGGAACTGGTCCCGATATTGTAGACTAAATTAATGCACTTTATTCTTCAAATGACTTGTCAAGTTAGTTAAACGGTAGTAACGAGGGAATGGTATCTCCTATCTGTTTTTACATCCACCAAGTGCTTATTTTATCAGTGTTTGCAAGTGCAATATTAATCTCTACCTAATACACATGCATTTTTGCCATTCAAAATATGCTTGAACAGTCCAATTGGCTGAGGGTGTCATAAACTTGATTATGATTTTTTTTTAACAAAAACACTGTGCAGTTCAAGGATAAAGAACACATTGAAAGATAAAATTAATGCGCTTTTTTTCTTTTAATATGGGAGATACAACCTTCAGAATCTTTGAACAAGGGCCCTGGGCAGACCCTGATACAGTTTAACATTGACTATGGTCCTTTACCAAAGTGCTTAGAATCGCATTTTCAGACCGAAATGAGGCTAAAAACATTTGTCTGTCAATGACCTCATTTCTACAAGTAATGTTTGAAATCCCACCTATCAGGATGTACAGTGCATTTCTGACCAAAAGGTGATCGGTGACATATTTTAAACCTGAAGGTAAAAATTGACCATGTTGTTCTGTGAAAGTGCTAAGAATCGCATTTTCAGACCGAAATAAGGCCAAAAACAAAGCTCAAAATACCAGTTTTTTACAACGAAATAAGGCCCAAACAAAAACACAGTAACCATAAAAATAATATTTACAGGACAAATAAGGCTAGACAAATAAAAACTTTTTTTTTTCTACACAACAAATACCATCAATGCCTTTTCAAACTATTTTAACTTGCGTTTTCTAATTTTGTGTTGCACATGTTTCCCTGGGAAAAAATATCTTAAATAATACACCACAAATTATGCATCATTCTTTTTATAATACTATTCTACAATAAATGCATTTTTAATGCATTTTCTTTGTTGTTTGGGATAATAATGACGTTTAACGTTAGAATATTACATTTTAATTGAAAAGCTATATTCCAATGTTCAAATATAATATACAATCCTTTATGTCTTCCCATAGTGTGTGACTACAAATGTGACTTTAAATGTTTGTTGTTTGTTCGCTCACCAGTTGGGTACAGTTGATGGTTGTCAATGCTATGTGCATGCTATGCTATAACTTCCCTGGCCTGGGTGTGATTGCAGCCTTGGTCCTTTGCCGCATTCTGTTGTCTCTCCTCACTTCCCTGTCTCACTTTAGCTGTTCATGAAACAACACTCAATCACGCACACAAACATTTCATTATAAACCTTATGCCGCTGTCCTCATCCAAAGGAAGTCAGTACTTTTATTTGGCGACTAGATGGGGGCACAGACCACCAATCCACCAACCAGGTTGATTTAAATGATGTCTGCTGAGGTTGCTATGGTCTCCTCTTCTGCAGGTTAAAATACATGTAGCCTGTCTAAAAATTTTAACAGGAACATACATTCATTGTATGTAAAATGACACTGTAAAATGGAAGCCTGTAACATCTGTCTGGAAACAGACAGATATTCTACTTTTCAGTGACAACAAGATATATCAGTGCTGCCATCGATGGAAAAAATCTATATATATATATTCATACTCCTTTTGAACAAACCTTATTTGTGCATTTACAAAATGTATATTGGCAAATCTTTTTTTAATGAGACATAGTTCAAAGATTCTGAAGGCTCTATATCCTATATTAAAAGAAAAAAGCACATTAATTTAATCTTCCAATGTGTTCCTCATCCTTGAACTGCACCGTCTTTTTGTTAAAATAAAAAATCATAATCAAGTTTATGACACCCTCAGCCAAGTGGATTGTTATAACACAAAGCACACTATTCAAGCATACTTTGAAGTGGCTAAAATGTGTGTATATTAGGTAGAGATTAACAGTGCATCTGCAAACACTGATAAAATAACAGCACTTGATGGATGTAAAAGCAGATAGGCAACTGGATAAATGCTGAACTGTATCAACATTTAAAAAGTGTTTATCAGTATGTCTAAAACTGGAATTTATATGTACCTGATGTGTGTGGCTAAGATACCATTTCCTCGTTACTACCATTTAACTAACTCGACAAGTCATTTGAAGAATAAAGTGCATTAATTTAGTCCACAATATCGAGACCAGTTCGATCGTCAATCAGGGATCCAAGTACATCCTCCAGAAAGCCTTTATCTACTGTGTAGAGTAGCTAGTCCTGTGTGCAGAGCCAGATAGCTAATGCTAGCTTGCTTATCTTGTGTAACATAGGAATTAACAAGTATTATCTAATATTACTTAAGAAATGACACACATCAAGACAGCACTCCAGACATGTGGCAACCCGAAGTGGACCTTTGTCAAATCGTCCAAAAGGCACCACAAAGAACCACCCGAGGCAGAAAGTGAAAAACGGAAGAACGTGGTCATCCCATATGTGGCAGGTCTATCGGAAAAATTCAGAAGAATCTTCCAAAGACACAAAATTTGAGTTAACTTCAAACCGGGCCAGACCTTAAGACAGAGACTGGTCCACCCCAAGGACAAAGCACCCAGGCATAAGCTCAGTAATGTTATGTATGCCGTTCAATGCACAGAGGAGTGCTCTGACCTATATATAGGGGAAACCAAACAGCCCCTCCACGGATGAATGGCACAACACAGGAGAGCCACCTCATCGGGACAGGACTCAGCTGTACATCTGCATCTTAAGGAGAAAAGTTACTACTTTGAGGACTCCAATGTCCACGTTCTGGACAGAGAAGACAGATGGTTTGAAAGAGGAGTAAAAGAGGACATCTATGTCCACTTGGAAAAACCTTCTCTAAAAAGGGGTGGTGGACTAAGACACCATTTGTCTGCAACCTACAATGCTGTCTTGGGAGCCCTCCCCAGCCGGTTTAACCCTCATTACACGCCTGGGGCCATGTGATCCCAAGGTGTCACTTGAAACCAGGGGTGAGGGGCAAACACTCTCGAGTGATTCACACCTGGGCTCATGTGACCTTAACGACTCACAAGATGCCTAGCCAGAGGATCACCCCACAGGCTGGGTGTTTTCACAACGTCCTCATTTTTGGTGATTGCCTCCACCCACTCTGGGTTAAATACCTGGATTTCCCGCACTGACCCTCAGAACTGAAGAAGCCTTTCGGATGAGTGGCGAAATCTCTTCAAACAAGATAAGAAGTCCAGTTGCTTCCTACTAAACACGCCGAGATCCCATCAAATTAATGTCAATGTTACCTTTGGATCAAGGAAAAGTTTGAAAAGCTGTCCATTGTCCTTCTAACAAAGCCTCGATGCTTTAAAAATGACTGCAAGATCAGTGAACATGAGAATGGACATTAACACTCTGACGAAGTCCTACATCAGCACCATCCTAACAGAAAGGATGCAGACAGACAATAGGACGTGTTTCTCTTAAATTTTGGTAGCTGCCACCATGTTGCATACTTGTCTTTGGAGATTGGGATTAAGTTTATTGGCTGGATGTGTTATAGCCTTGCAATCGTGCCTAGACTGGTCAGTTTAAGGTTTGGATATTGGCTTTTCACATTTAGTTGGCAGAGAACAACTTGCCTAAATGGAGTGTTGCACATTTCATCTGTTTGCTCCTTTTGAAGTGCTGTGCAAAACAACCCATTCCATGCTGTAAAGTGCATTTCTGATCAAAACCTGAACGCTGACGTATTTTAATGATGCAGCTCAACATTTACTATGGTCCCGAATAAAAGAACTGTCAATGTCTGTCATAGTCTTCCTCTTTGAAATTCATTTGGTTTGTTTTTGCCATAGTCTCTCTTATTCCAGAGGTGCAATGGAACTGCTGTTGTTTGAACCGAATTGTTGAATTTAAACAAATGTAGCCAGTTCTTCTCTCCCCATTCTTTCATGAAAATAGCAAGGGAACAATAGTCCAATCTGAAGGAGGCTTTCATGGATGGGGACAATGGGAATGTCCAAAAATGTTCTTGATGAGTTGTAACCACGACTCCAAAGTACTTTCATCAGACAAGTACTTCACACAATGACCCCACAGTTTCAGCCACAACACTGAAAGGAGTCCAAACCACAAAGTAAAAAGTCCTAGAATTAAGAGGGAGTGAAGGAACATAAGATAAGCAGTAAAATTACTCAGTTTGGTTTTGTAGTTAATTCCAGAATCTTTGTTAATATCCACTGAAAGGCATTCAGATACATTAGAAATCAGTAACGTAACCCCAACAAATAGCACTTACTGCGGACAAACTCAAGTCACTGCTTTTGTTTGGGTAATGTTGGGGACATGCTTACAAATTTATTAAGTCATGGGACATTTATTTAAATCCATGGTATTGGTCCACACAAAATTTCATAATCAAGACCACTCCAAACAGAAGTACTGCCGAAGACCAAAATCATCAGTGTGTCCATTTAGGATCATCATGATGTTTGTTTAGGTTCTCAGTCATCCAAGTTGAGGTAGTTGGAGGACTTAAGACTCAAAGGAAATCTGGGACTTTTAGAGGTCAGCGAAACTACCCCAACAAATAGTACTTACTACAGTCAAAATCAAGTCAGTGATTTTGGTAAGGTAATGTTAAGACACGCTTAGGATATCATGTGACGTTTTTCTAAGTCCGGGGCATCTCTTTGTCGAGAAAGTTAAAATCAAGACAACCCCAAAGAGAAGCACTTATGACGATCAAAATCATCAGTGTCTCCATTTGGAGTGATCATGATAAGATTCCAATGATTGTCAATTAGCACTCACTGGTTAAGCTGGAAGTAAGCAAATAAAAGCAAAAGCAAATAAGTACTAAAAACATTAATGTTAATTATAATAATGTACACAAAATTTTGCAAATCGACTTGTTCTATGGCATTCTGGGACTTTTAGAGTTCAGCAAAAGTCCCCCAACAAATAGCACTTACTACAGTCAAAATTCAAGTCGGTGCTTTTGTTAAGGTTGTTAGAATTGGCTATTAATATAGCATGCTTAACCAAATGTGTTTTACCCTGTAATTTCCCATTGAGCCATAGTTCCTGTCTTGCACTGAATCTAGGGTAAAGCTCATATTTATGGAGAAACTTGACCATTTTGAATCAGTTCTGTATAGCCGAAAACAAGTGCTAGACGTAACTTCTCTATCTTGTCAGAAGACCCGTCCAGACAACACTCACACATATTGCATAATACATTCCAAGGACAAGGCATGGACAGTGGTTGGCCTGTCCATGTCCAGGTAACTGGCCAATTATACTTGGTTTCGTGAAAAGTCCAACTTCTGTACGGGGCAGAGCCCAGCCCAAGAAGATAAATGTATAATGCTTCTAACAATCGGGGCTCGCTCTGACTAAGATCCTGCGAGAGCTGCATCACTCCGAGTCCAGCGCTGCCATACTTTATATGTGACCAGAAAATAAAGATCACTTAAGAAGACTTAAGAAGACCCCGGTTTGTTCTTGGGCTTCCAACAAAAGAATCGGGTTAACAATTTGGTGCCGTGACCCGGATTAGCTGACTCTGAGACTGCGTCTGATTGAGGACCACTGGAGTCGATCGGAGAACTTTTCTCAGACAATTCTAGGCGCCAAAAAAAACCCAAAAGAGATAAGCAGAAAACCTCTTTGTTATCTGAAATGTCTGCACATTGGATATACCAAATTAAATTGTCTGATTAAAACGCTATCCTCAGATCACTGAAAATATTGGAAAATTGTACAGTAAATACTGGGTTTGTATTTTAACTGAATGGTCACATGTAAAGTATAAACACATAGTCTCACGTGAGGGAAAGTGAATAAGTGTCCTAGTTGAGCGAATTGGCTGAATCTAAAAGTTATATAGGACGCTAGAGTTCCGTACGATGCCAGGAAAGGGTGTTGGTGACATTTCCCTGTCCCTGGCATCTCTTTGTTGACAAAGTCAAAATCAGGACAACCCCAAAGAGAAGCACTTATGGAGATCAAACTCATCAGTGTCTCCATTTGGGGTGATCATGATAAGATTCCATTCATGTATAGACATCTTCATTTGCAGTGTCGCATTTGCCATATTCAGCTGCCCCAACAAGTAGCACTTACTGATTTAAGCAGTCCAGTTAATGCAAAAGTTGGGCCAACAACACAGACTTTGAATGGTCTTCTTCTTTGAAATCCTTGTGGTTTGCTTTGCCATAGTCTCTCTCGTTCCCAAGGTGCAATGGAACTGCTGTTGGTTGAACAGAATTGTTGAATTTAAACAAATGCAGCCAGTTCGACACTCCCCTTCCTTTCATGAAAATAACAACGGAACAATAGCCCAATCGGTTTTTGATGAACAGACCATTACAATCAAAATGTGTGGAAGGTGTTGATGAGTTGTAACCCCGACTCCAAAATACTTTCATTAGACAAGTACTTCACACAACCACCCCATAGTTTCAGCCCCATCACTAGAAGTAGTCCAAATCACAAAGTAGCAAGTATTGAAATTAAGAGGGAGTGAAGCAACATAAATTAAGCTGTAAAATTACTCAGGTTGGTTTTGTAGCTTCATTCCAGAAACTTAGTTAAATTCTGGTGAAAAGCATTGAGATACATTAGACATCGGCAATACGACCCCAACAAACATCACTTACTGCAGACAAAACTCAAGTCAGTGCTTTTGTTTGGGTAATGTTGGTGGTTGGTGATAAACTTATAGGAAGTCGAGTGATATTTTCTATAAGTCAGTGGCATGTGTTTGTTGAGAAATTCAAAATCAAGACAACCCCGAAGAGTAGCACTTTTGAAGATAAAAATCATCAAACTCATCAGTGTCTCCATTTGAGGTGATCATGATAGGTTTCCTTTTACGTACAGACGTCTTCATTTGCAGCGCCGCATTTGCCATATTCAGCCGCCCCAACAAGAAGCACTTACTGATTTCAGCAGTGGATAGTTTTTTTCTTTTAGATCCTTGTGGTTCGTTTTACAGTTTCACTCCCAAGGTGCAGTGGAACAGCTGTTGCTTGAACAGAATTCTCGAATTTAACATAATGCAACTAGTTCTCCCTTCCCCCTCCTTTCATGAAAATAGCAAGTGAACAATGGTACAAGCAGTTCTTCATGAACAGACCATTATAATGCAAATGTATGGAAAACCATCAAGTGTTGATGAGTTGTAACAACAACTCCAAAGTACTTTTCATTAGACAAGTACTTCACACAACGGCCTCATAGTTAGAGCCTTCCAATTTTCTTTAAACAGGCGTTCCAATGATGTTGGGAAGCCTCAACAAAGATCTATATGTAAAATATGACTATGTAACATTGTTGCATGTTCAAAAGGCTTGTTTGTTTCCGCAACTGGAACATGCCCGAACAAGCCCAATCTTGTCCGATCTCAGAAACTAAGCATGGTCGGGCCTGGTTAGTACTTGAATGGAAGACCGTCTGGGAATACCAGGTGCTGTAAGCTTTTTCTCCTCGCAGTGATACAGTACGACGTAGACTGCATCATCCACCCACATTAGCACAAATTCTTAGGCAGGAGGGGGACACACCGTCAGGTACAGGAGCCTCCTCACAGATCTTCAGTGCAGGCCGGCGGTCTAAAGGGAGAGGGTTGGGTGTGCAGGTAGTCCTTTTGTGTGGCTGAGGCATGAACGAGTGCTTCTGAACCCTGCAGTGGAAGCCGTTTAGGTCATCAGCCAAACTAAGGTTTTCAACAGGGTGGTCTCCTGTAGTTGGTGATTCGTTGCAGTCCTCTTCAAACTGAGACAGAGTGGTTGGCTGAGAAGCTGATTTTCATATAATACAATAATATTGTTACATTACTCTTATGTTACACATTTCAATCTACCACTAGTAAATCTCCCATGGATTTACTAGTTTTTGCCTAGTCTCTTCCTTATTGTTAAATCATGAACGCTGATCTTAACTGAGGCAGGTGCGGCCTGCAGTTCTTCACAAGTTGTTTGGGTTCTTTTGTGACCTCCTGGATGAGTTGTCGATGCACTCTTGGAGTCCTTTTGGTAGGCTGGCCGTTCCTGGGAAGGTTCACCACTGTTCCAAGTTTTCTCCATTTGTGGATAATCGCTCACACCGTGGTCCGTGGAGTCCCAAAGCCCTAGAAATGGCTTTGTGACACTGACAGACTGATAGATGTCAATGACTTTATTTCTCATCTGTTCGGGAAATTCTGTGGATGGCGGCATGATGTCTTCCTTTTTCACATCTTTCAGACTACTTCACTTTGTCAGACAGCTTCTATTTAAGTGATTTCTTGATTCAACTGGTCTGGCAGTAATCAGGCCTGGGTGTGGCTAGTGAAATTGAAATAATCTGTACAAAAAAAATGTGGTTTATCACAATTAATCCATGATTTAACAGGAGGGGGTGGGCAATTTCTTTTTCACATAGGTTTGGACAGCTTTTTTCCCTCAATTTACTCAACTTATCTTTGTCTAATATTAAAATTGGTTTGATGATCTGAAGCATTTAGGTTTGACAAATGTGCAAAAAAATGTGGAAATCTAGAATGGGGCAAATAATTTTCACAGCACTGTAGATTGTCAGTGACAATTACTATAATTTTTTAAATAAAAGTGTATTTGAACAGTTCATCGCGTAACATCAAGTCGTTCCTGGCGGGCGGCGTATTAAATCCTTGATTGAGGTGGACGGAGCCACTTTTCAACTCCTCTGTGGTACAATAATACTGAACTTAACCTAAAAGGATGTATTCCTTCATTTGTCAGCCTTATTGTTTTTATTCAATAAATAAATTCACCTTGAAATCTAGTAACATACAATCCCTGTTGTAAATGGAACTTTAATTATATATATTCTCTTTCTCCAGTCTCCACCGCCTGGGAATACCAGGTGCTGCTTTTTTCCTCCTCACAGACAGCACTGGGTCCTCTGAGGATGTGTGGTGGCTCTTTCAGAAATAGAAGATCAGGAAGGCTCCCATACCTTACAATGTGTCCGTTTCCTGCCTGACAATCTGTGCTAACCATCTGGCGCCCATCGTCACCTGGATCTTTAAGAGATCTGTGGAGCTGTCTGAAGTACTGTCCTGCTTCAAGCGCTCCACCATCATCCAAGTCCCCAAGAAGCCCTCCATCGCAGGATTCAATGACTACAGGCCCATTGCCCTCACGTCTGTGGTCATGAAATCCTTTGAGAGACTGCTACTGAGCCACCTGAAGGACATCAAAGGCCCCCTGCAGTTTGATTACCGGGAAAACAGGTCCGCGGATGATGCAGTCAAAGTCAAACTGCACTATGTCCTACATCATCACCTCGATTCCCCAGGGGTATACGCCAGGATCCTGTTTGGGGACTTTGTGGCGTTTGTGGCGTTCAACACCATCATCCCTGAAATCCTCCACCAGAAACTCAGAGCAGAAAACACATGCTGACTCTGCTATAATTATCTGAGTCCACTTTTATTTGAGTCCAATCAGTATTTTGCCACGTGTTGTCTTTTCGTCTGTGCAGGCGAGGACGTTGTTGCAGTGTGGGAACAGGTCTAAGAGGCTTGTGTGGGACTCCTGTGTAATCTATAGATGCTCTCCTTAGTGTACTTTCCTCTTCCCTTTGCTAAAGGCAGGCATTACTCTTATTTCACTGCGTGCTGCAATTATGGGCGCTACAGGTGCGGTGTGGCATTAGAAGTATATTTCTATTCCTCTGTTTTTCGATGCACCCGCCGACGAAAACATTCCTTTCATTTTTCTAGAATCTCTAATTCTTCCCTCTGCTAATGGCAGGCATTAGTCCTTAGGCATATGGACATCACCAACCACTGACCATCTCTGCTTATCTTGGCGCAGGTGTGTCGTTTGCCTCGAGTATCACATTCCGCAGCCATTTTTTTGTGTGCTTTTCACGTTACAGGTTCTGTGATTTTGCGTGCGGATTTCCATTAAACTATCCAATACACACCACTTGTTCACGCCACCAGCTGTACACCTCCCTCCCGAGTGACTCTCTCTGTGTTGGTAATGGCGCAGATTGCTAGGTTACCGCAAGACGGACTCCCGGTTTCACATTGGTGAACTGGGAATGTATCACTTTCTAATGGCGCAGATTGCTATGTTACCATGTAGCGGACTCCAGGTTTCATATGAGTGAAATGGAAAAGTGTCACTTTCCAATTACATGTCTAATCAAATCAAATCAAATCAAATTTTATTTGTATAGCCCGAAATCACAATTTACACATTATCTCACTGGGCTTTGACAAACTGTACAGATGTGACATCCTCTGCCCTTAGATCCTCGAACCGGGTGAGGAAAAACTTTAAAAAAAAACCATAAACAGGGAAAATAAGAAACCTCAGGAAGAGCCACAGAGGAGGGATCCTTCTTCCTAGGACGGACAGACGTGCAATAAATGTCACTTGTACAGAACACAAAAACATGATAACAACAGTTCATTTAGAATGCATAAAACATCCATGAGTCCCAGTGTCTGTGGATTCTATGAGTCCGGATGTATGGAAAGTCTAGTGATCCAGACGCAGGTGGACTCTGTTGGTCCAGGAGTCATTGTACTCCATGTAGGAAGATCTGGGTGTTGCTGAGTCCAAGAGTATGTAGAATCTGTAAATCCAGGGATATGTGACGTTTAGTGGTCCAGAAGCAGGTGTAGTCTATTGATCCAGAAGCCATTGTGATCTGTGGGTCCCGATTTGCACTTGGAAATCCAGCCTAGGATCCAAGTCACCGGATCCAAGTCACAGGATCTCCTTTCCTAATGTGGCCAGGGGGCATCAGGCAGGAACACAGCAGCACCTCCCACCGTGACCTAGAAAACCCTGCAGGATGGTAAAGCACAACGACTCCGGGGAAGAAGTAACGTTAGTGTAAGGATATGGACATTCGGAGTCAGAGGGGGGGGAGAAGAAAGCTCAGTGAATCATGGAGTGTTCCCCCAGCAACCTAAGCCTATAGCAGCATAACTAAGGGCTAGATAGGCCAGCCTTAACTATAAGCTTTATCAAAAAGGAAGGTTTTAAGCCTACTCTTAAAATCAGAGAGTGTGTCTGCCTCCCGTACCAAGACTGGAAGATAGTTCCACAGGAGAGGAGCTTGATAGCTGAAAGCTCTGCCTCCCCTTCTACTTTTGGAAATTCTTGGGATCACCATTAACCCTGCATCCTGGGAGCGTAAGGTTCTGGATGGGCGATAGGGTACTATGAGCTGTTCAAGATAAGATGGTGACTGACCATGAATAGCTTTGTAGGTGAGAACAAGGATTTTAAATTCTATTCTGAATTTAACTGGGAGCCAGTGCAGAGAAGCCAGTATGGGGGAAATATGGTCTCTGATATTAGTTCTAGTCAGTACACGCGCTGCTGCATTTTGGATTAACTGAAGAGTTTTTAAAATTTTGTTAGTGCAACCTGAAAATAAAGAATTACAGTAGTCCAGCCTGGAAGTAACAAACGCATGAACTAGTTTTTCTGACTTTTGTTTAGACAGGATGTGCCGGATTTTAGCAATGTTACGGAGGTGAAAGAAGGCAGTCCTTGAAATCTGTTTAACATGTGAGTTAAAAGACAGCTCCTGGTCAAAGATAACACCCAGGTTTCTGACAGTGGTGCTGGAGGCCAAGGCAATGCCATCCAGATTAACTATGTTGTTGGATAATCAGTCTCTAATGTGTTTAGGGCCCAGCACAATGATTGTCATTTTTGTCAGAGTTTAACATTAAAAAGTTATGAGACATCCAGATTTTAATGTCCTTAAGACATGACTGTAGATTAGCTAACTGATGGGTTTAATCTGACTTCATTGATAAGTATAGTTGGGTGTCATCTGCAAACAGTGAAAATGTATGGAGTGCTTTCTAATAATTTTACCTAAAGGAAGCATATATAGAGTAAATAGTAATGGTCCAAGCACAGAACCTTGTGGGACTCCATGACTAACCTTGTCATATCGTGATGATTCATCATTAACATGAACAAAATAATATCTATCAGATAGGTAGGACTTAAACCATCTTAGAGCAGATCCTTTAATGCCAATTTGGTGTTCCATCCTCTGTAGTAAGATGTGATGATCGATAGTGCCAAAAGCTGCACTAAGATCTAATAAGACTAGTGTAGAGATAAACCCCTCATCAGATGCAGTGAGGAGGTCATTTGTAACTTTCAACTATTCAAAGTCTGTGTTGTTGGCCCAAATATGGCTTTAACTGGACTGCTGAAATCAGTAAGTGCTACTTGTTGGGATGGTTGAATATGGCAAATGCGACACTGCAAATGAAGATGTCTGTACATAAATGAAATCTCATCATGATCACCCCAAATGGAGACACTGATGATTTTGGTCTTCATAAATGCTTCTCTTTGGGGTTGTCTTGATGTTGAATTTCTCAACAAACAAATGCCACTGACTTATCAAAACATCACATGACTTCCTATAAGTTTATCACCAACATTACCCAACCAAAACCACTGACCACTGTATCTGAATGCTTTCAACGGAATTTAACGTTTCTGGAGTGAAGCTACAAAAGAGTAAATTTACTGCTTATTTTATGTTGCTTCACTCCCTCTTAATTTTAATACTTGCTACTTTGTGTGTTGATGTGTTGTGGTTACAACTCATCAACACTCATCAAGAGTTTCATGCATACATTAAATTTCTTGAATAACTTTTCTGTAATATAGAAGAAGAAACTGAGCGGAACCATGTTTGTTCTGTTTTAGGATATTTTCATAGTTTTAAAAGCTATCATCTTATAGATCATCTTAAAAAAAACAAAAAAACAACTTTTTTTCTCAAACAACTTTTCTGTCACGTAAACGACATTCAAGACATCAGAGAAGAAAAGTCACAGCCCGCCACAGCAACAAGCAAGCAATTGTGTTTCTGTTCACAATGAAAAAGCCAATCAAGTTGTGACGCTCTATGATCTAAACAGATAATAACAGGTAGCAATAATATCCGACACATATCAGCAACTAATCAGTAAATCAGCAACTGTGACCTGCACAGACGCTTGCCAACTGATTTATACAGTTTAGTTGTGCTGGTTAGAAACCTCTTGTTTCCGCTTTTCCGATTTTGATCCAGGGACCTTTTGCGTGTTAGGCGAATGTGATAACCACTACTCTCCGGAAAGTGCTTGAATTGTCTCAGCAACTTCTCATTAAGTTTCCAGACGACACAATGGTGTTGGGACTGATCACAGGGAGAGACGCGTCTGCCTAGAGGGATGAGGTCCTGAAACTGTCTGAGTGGTGTCCTTGAAGGTTCTCAGTCATCCAGGTCATCTTAATCTCAGAGTGTTTAGTAGGAAGCAACTGGACTTCTTATTTTGTTTGAAGACGTTTCGCCTTTCATCCGAAAGGCTTCTGAAGAACTGAAGAAGCCTTTCGGATGAGAGGCGAAACGTCTTCAAACAAAATAAGAAGTCCAGTTGCTTCCTACTAAACACTCGGAGATGTCTGAGTGGTGCTCAGCAAACAACCTGTCTCTGAACACCACAAAGACCAAAGAAATCATCCTGGACTTCAGGAAACACAAAGCAGATCCATCCCCCCCTCTTCATATGTGGTGACTGCGTGGAGAGCGTCCAAACATTAACATTCCTGGGCACCGTGATCTCTGCTAACTTTTCTTGGTCTGCAAACACCTCAGCTGTCATCAAGAAGGCACAGCAGCATCTGCACTTCTTGAGGATGCTCAGGAAAAATAACATCTGTGAGAAGCTGCTGGTGAACTTCTACTACTCTACCATCGAGAGACATCCTGACCTACAGCATCACGGTGTGGCTCTTCCGCCCCACCAAGACAGAGCGTTAGAGACTCCAGAAAGTGGTCAAGACAGCACAGAAGGTGCTTAAAGACTTATACTCATCCCACTGCCTCACCAGAACTGAGGCAATCACAAGAGAAAGCATCCATCCTGCATACCACCTGTTTGACCCGTTACCCTGTGGCAGGCGCTACAGGTCCATCAGAACCCGGACAAACGAACTCAGAAATAGCTTCTTCCCACAAGCCATCACTGCACTAAACACAAGCAGGCACTGACATTGCTCCTCCCCCCCGCCCACACACACACACACACACACACGCCACTTAAGGTCAATATGCAATACTGACAGAGACAGAATGTATTTTTATATTTTACTGACTGTATTTACTTTATATTTTTATATTTAAGTATTGCTGCTTGTACTTTTTATTCTTAGTTTATGTTGTTTGTTATAGTCAGTTGCTGCTATAATTTTGTTTACACTTGTACAATGACAATAAAAAGGAGTCTGTTTGTGATAGACATGGCTATTACCTGTAGAAACACAGTCACATGAACTCTGGGGTGGGCCTGTGGTGTTGTTAGTGACAGATCCATTGAGTACTGTGGTTTACAGGTGGGACCTACATGGATTTTAAGTATAAGTATTCTTCAGCAAAGTAGGAGGTCAGGTGTTTAGAGCAGCGCCGGTTTCCATAGTGGGTGATGAGGGATCCCTCTTTCAAGGACGGATTGACGTGCAAAACATGTTGCAAGTACAGAGCACAACAATATGACAGTCATTACATTCTAGGGACACCAAAACATGAGAACTGAGTCCAGAAGCATATTATTAAAGAGCAGAAGAACCAGACGGTGATCCAGGTCAGGATTCCACTCTGTCTTTTGCTGGGAAGGACAGGTAAAGTTGATCATGATCCCAGACACAAGGTTACATCTCCACCGGATAGCAGATTTGCTAGCAGAATCGTCACTTCCACATCACCAGGTAGCTGAGTGACAATAAGGCAGATGGACTCCAGGGAGAAATTCCCCGGGGTTGAGTTAGTTACACAAACACTGGGACATGACAGACTATCACACCATATCATATTCTTGTCAGGGTCCGGTAATATAAATTGTCTGTTTATTAGGGTCATTCGGTGTTTCCAGCTTTTACTTTGAAGTTCTGTCTGCGTCTTACTCCCCATGTCCGTTCAAGCCTTGTCCCTCAGGTGTGTCTGATTATTCCCTCTCCCTAAAGCGTCCCACCTGTGTCCAATTGTCTACCTCTCCCTCGTGTATTTAACCCCCGTGTTCCCTTCCTTCTTTGCCAGATCGTCTTCCCTGCGAGCATTCCAGCATTTAATCCTTGTGAGTGTCTTTGTGTCCAATCTATATTCCGTGTTTCGATTACCGTGTTTGCCTTATCTTATATCTGTACTTTTGCATAATTTGAAAACCTGGTTTTGACCTTTATTAATGAAACAACTACCAATTCAGAATGCTCCCTGTTGTCTCTGCATCATTGGATACTCCAGATCTGGTATCTGATACAGGTGAGGCTTGCAGTTCTTCACATTTTGTTCTGGGTTTTTTTGTGACATCCGGGATGAGTCGTCAATGCGCTCTTGGTGTCCTTTTACTAGGCCGGCCGCTCCTGGGAAGGTTCACCACTGTTCCAAGTTTTCTCCATTTGTGGAAAATGGCTCACACTGGAGTCCCAAAGCCTTACAAATGACTTTGTGACACTCTCAAGACTGATAGCTGTCAATGACTTTATTTCTCATCTGTTCTGAAAATTCTTTGGATGGCATGATGTCTTCCTTTTTCACATCTTTCAGACTACTTCACTTTGTCAGACAGCTTCTATTTACGTGATTTCTTGATTCAACTGATCTGGCAGTAATCAGGCCTGGGTGTTGCTAGTGAAATTGAACTAATCTTTCCAAAAATAATGTGGTTCATTACAATGAATTCATGATTTAACAGGAGGGGGTGGGCAATTTCTTTTTCACATAGGTTTGGCTAGCTTTTTTTTCCCTTAATAAATGAAATCATCTTTTAAAAACTTTTTTTTATGTCAATGTCAGTCTCAACAACACGAATGAAATATCCAATAAAATATTATCTTACAGATCCTCAGTTTCATAAGCATTAAAACAGCAGCGTTGCTGCACCAAACCATAGTTATTCCACAAACACGTCAATTTGAAAAAATAGAAACTGCAAAAATCTCACGTCAAAGTCTAATACTTCAAAAACTGGTTCCACATACTGACTACGTTATGCCAGCCTCTCTGAGAAACAGTGAAACAGATTGTTACAGTTGACAGTCCATATTTCCACTAAATGAGGCAAAAAATGACAACAGATAAAGAGTATTATCAGAATCAGAATCAGATTTATGGGCCAAGTTTGTGCATACAAACAAGGAATTTGACTCTGCTTCAACTTCCTTTTCAATGTACAAAATACGCAAAATTGAATAAAGTTAAAATAGACTGAAGATATATGTCTGTGTCCACTGTAGTGTAGGAGAAGTGCAATTATAGGGGGTATGTATATCTAACAGTAGATACAATGAAGAGATGTGCAAATATGCATATGAGGTAGAGAATAAAGTTTTCCTTAGGCTCTGTGACTGGTAGGAGTTCATCAGAGTCTTGGGGAAGAAACTGTCTCTGTGTGGCAATGTCTTGGTGTACAGTGCTCTGTAACGCCTATCACAGGGGAGCACTTTAAACAGTTTGCGTGGGGGCTGTGAGTGGTCTGCAGAGAGTTTACTTGCCCGTTTCCTGACCATGGACCCGTACAGGTCCTGGATGGAGGGCAGGTCAGCTCAGATCATTCTCTCTGCAGACCTGATTATCTGTTCCAGGCTGAGTTCAGGCGATGCAGGATGATGCAGGATGTAGTGCAGTCCTGCATCATTAACCAACCTGTAAACTGTAGGGGATCCAGCAGTCAGCCTGTGATGTTCTCAGGTGGCTCAACATGTTTGTCAAAGGATTCCCTGACAACGGACGTCAGGGCAACGAGCCTTTAGTCATTTAATCCTTCGATGGAGGGCTTCTTGGGGACTGGGATGATGGTGGAGCGCTTGAAGCAGGACAGCATGTCACACAGCTACACAGATCTGTTAAAGATCCAGGTGACGACGGGCACCAGATAGTTAGCACTGACTCTCATGCAGGAGGGGGACACACCATCATGTACTGGAGCATCCCTGATCTTCTGTCTCTGAAAGAGCCAACACACATCATCAGAGCGCTCAGTGATGTCTGTGAGGAGGAAAAAAGCTTACAGTACCTGGTATTCCCAGGCAGTCTCCCATCCAAGTACTAACACGGCGAGACGAGATCGGGGTGTTCAGGGTGGTATGGCCGTAAGCAACAGTTGGAGCAACAAACTGGCCTTTCAAAGATGCTACAACATCGTCCCATCTTATTTTTTAAATGGAGATCGTTTTAAAGCAACACAAGGATAATGGATCACATCGTGGTCTGTGGAGTCCCAAAGCCTTAGAAATGGCTTTTTGACACTGTCCAGACTGATAGATGTCAATGACTTTCTTTCTCATCTGTTCGGGAAATTCTTTAGATGGCGGCATGATGTCTTGCTTTTTCACATCTTTCAGACTACTTTGCTTTGTCAGACAGCTTCTATTTAAGTGATTTCTTGATTCAACTTGTCTGGAAGTAATCAGGCCTGGGTGTTGCTAGTGAAATTGAACTAATCTTTCCAAAAAATATGTTTTATCACAGTTAATTCATGATTTAACAGGGGGGGGGGCTTTTTCTTATAGGTTTGGAACGTAAGTTTAAATGATATCATTTAAAAACTGCATTTTGCATTTACTCGGCTTATCTTTGTCTAATATTAATATTGGTTTGATGATCTGAAGCTTTTAGGTGTGACAAATATGCAAAAAAAATATAAAAATCAGGAATGGGGCAAATACTTTTTCACTGCACTGTAGATTGCCAGTGACAATTACTTTAACTTTTTTAAATAAAATGTATTTGAACATTTCATCGCGTAAAATCGGGTCTTTCCTGGCGGGCATTAAATCCCTGATTGAGGTGGACAGAGCCACTTTTCAACCCCTCCGAGGTACAGTAATGCTGAACTTAACCTGAAAGGATGTCATCCTTCATTTGTCAGCCTTATTGTTTTTATTCAGTAAATAAATTCACCTTTAAATGTGGTAACATAGAACCCCTGTTGTAAATTGAACTTTAATAATATATATTCTCTTCGTCCAGTCTCCGTAATATTAATTAAAATATCTCACTTCACTGTGGATCTTCACTAGATTGACATTTGCTGAGGCCTGCATACAGACGATACATTCTTTATCAATTGTAATTAAATAGTTTAATGCCATTTTTTTACTTGTATATTTAAATAGCAGCCTATTACACTTTTGAGAACTGTTCCAAGCTTCTGTCACTGTTGAAGCAACAGCAGCGCCCCCTGCTGTCTGGAAAAAAAAAAGAAAAAAGCTTACAGCACCTGGTATTCCCAGGTGGTTTCCCATCCAAGTACTAACCAGGCCCGACCTTGCTTAGCTTCCGAGATCGGACGAGAGCTGGCGTGTTCAGGGTGGTATAGGCGTAAGCTGCAGTTACAGCAACAAACAGGCCTTTTAAAGATGCTACAACATTGTCCAATCGTATTTTTTACATGAAGATCATTTGAAAGCAACACGAGGCCTACAACAAGAATTTTCTTTACAAAACACGTTCTAGTGATGTCGGGACCCCTCAACGAAGACAATTTTAATTTCCATGCTAAAATATTAAGTTTGTAACTAATCTAGCTCAATCCACTTGGCAGAAGTTAATATTTGTGAGGTTTTATTAGAATTATAAAGCAGCTTATTTCTAATGCTTTATTAATGCAGAATATGAATGTGTTATAACTATAAGGAATTGTGCCCTGTAGATTAATGAGTCAGAATCAAGCATTAGTCCCGTGGTACGATGAACTAAAAGAATGGAGAGGAAAGCCAGGGTACACAGACAGATAGGTGAGGATATGCGTGTGCAGAATTGTGCTTGAGGGACAACAAGGTACTTCCTGGTTTGTTGAGAGGTAGCAGATGTTTTGGCTGTAGACTACACAGAAGTGAAATGAGGAAACAGTCGGTGTCGAGTAAAGCATAAGTCTGCAAAAACAACTCAAAAGAGGAAAGGTGAGGTAGACAGCAGACAGGGTTTCCTTTTAGCTTAACATCCAATGCCAGAAGATGGAAGACATATGCAGGCTACATGGATTTGATGGGTTGTGTGCCAAGAGGCTGGGACCAGCCTGTGCACCAAAGAAGGAAGAACCAAGTCTAAACCATGGTTTCTCCCCAGCAGTTTAGCCAATGATTGATGCTTATTTTGGATATGAAAATTATAAGAACTGTAATGGGAAGTCTTTAACCTTTTCGGGGCAAGTGGTTGCAGAGTAACAGCACTCCGCTGACTGCGATTTCTCAAACTGAAAAGGTCCTTGCAAGCTTGTTTAGTGATTCATTTCTAAATAAAACAAAGTAAAACTTATTCTGGAGAAATTGTCTTTTCTCAAAACAACAAACACGCCAACAAATTAAAACCATATTTTACATCACACGTGAAGATATTTTGACATTCAATTTGTGAATGAATGAAAGTTTCTTAACTTTGAATTTTGCCCGCCATGTTTATGCGGTTATGACATCAAGTCGGAAACGAGGGTTGCTTGTGCCATGTGTTGTCTGTATGTACATCTGTGCAACGGTCTCCTCAGACACGAATGAAACCATGTCTGTTATTGCTCCTATTTTTGTGGATTCAGTTATTAATAATGACACAGCACACAAAGTGTTTACTTTAGCTCGCCCACTTTATGTTAGAGATAGAGAGTTGCCAGTATACAGGCATGAGCAATCAAACACACAACATCCCACAGCCCCGGATTACAGGATTCAAATCGATTACTGCCTCAATCAACCACAAATTCCCTCTAGGTAGGAGGTTCACACAGCATTCACTCTTTATTAACACGTCCTCTTTGTTGGTGATTGTCTCACCAACAAAGGAGGCTGTTGGTTTCAAAACACATCCTCTTTGTTGGTGATTGGTGATTCCTACGAAACACTCCGAGATCAAGATGACCTGGATGACTGAGAACTTCACAGACAGCATTCCCTGTACTGTAATCTTTTCAAAGATGTCTAGTGTGAAAGGATGCAAGACTTTAGTCTGTTAATAGTCTTTTCAAAATCTTTATCAAGTCATATAGGGCAGCTGTGGATCAGATGGTAGAGCAGTCATCCAGTGATCATAAGGTTCTTGGTTTAATCCCAGACCCAGCAGTCAACATGTCGAAGTGTCCTTTAGCAAGACATTGAACTCCAAATTGCTCCTGAAGATGCGCCATCAGTTTATGAATGTGTGTGTGAATGGGTGAATGTGGTGTAAAGCTCTTTGAGTGGTCAACAATGACTAGAAAAACGCTAAATAAATACAGGACTTTACCATATAGTGTAAGCCTAGCCTTAGTTGTCGTAGCATGACTATCCAATGTAACGCTACACCCATCCACGAGCAATGAGTGTCTGTAAAGTCTGTAAAATACCCATTTCAAAAAAACTACAGCAATGTTTGTCAGATGTGTGACAGAGAAATGACTACAATACCCACAATTCTAGAATATTAGAAAGGGGCTGATAATTATCGATAAAAGTTGACTTTTAAATTTAAAAAATTGCCAACAAATTGAGTCATCGACAATTATCAGCAAGTAAACTAACCATACTGTCAAATCTGTCACGTTCAGTAAATGTGGACCAACAGTAGCGGAGCCTGACAAAGGTGAACAGTTTCAGATTGCTGTGGGACACTGGGATTAATCACATGTTCAAAGGCATAAGGACCGATAAACCGGGGAACAAGTTTTCTGGAGTCCACTTTCAGGGGGAGGTCCCGCGAAGACAACCAGACTTGTTGAGCGAACTTGTATTCAGGGGCAGGGATCCGGTGACAGTTGGCGATACGCTGGTTGCGAGCGGCAGTCCTGGTGAGGGCAGCACAGACGGGACATGCGGCGACGAACTCTCTGGTGTCAGTAGCCATGGACGGCCACCAAAAACGCTGCTGCAGCAAGGAGAGGATACGATGAATGCCGGGATGGCAGGCCACCTTGGACGAATGCCCCCACTGGAGCACTGGGGACCTCACTGGAGGAGGAACGAAGAGACGACCCTGAGGACAACCCTCCGGCGCAGGATGACCTTGCTGGGCCTCCTGGGCCACCTGTTCAATCTCCCACCTGGCTGCCCTGACCACGCAGAAGGATGGCAAGATGGTCTCCACAGGGATGTCTTCAACCGATGGTGCGAACTGGCGAGACAGTGCATCAGGCTTGATGTTCCGGGAGCCAGGTCAGTAGGTGAGGGTGAAGTTGAACCTTACAAGAAACAAAGCCCACCGAGCCTGGCGAGAATTACGCCTACGTGCCGAACGGAGATAAGAGAGGTCTTTATGGTCAGTCCAAACTAAATGAGTGTACTGCACCTTCGAGCCAGTGTACAAACAAAAAACTACAACAAAACCCAGACCCTGGCAAAATCGTCATATGCATGTGTGACCTGTGTGTGATGTCTTCTGCATAAATGAAGCTCTCGGAGTGTTGGTAACAGCAGATTTATTCCCCATCTTGGTTTGACAAAGGAGAATACAGGCAACGGGTCAGCTTTTGTGGACATACAGCTCATGCGTGGTCTCAGACAAATCCTCCGGTGCTTTTATTGTTACCCATAATCCTTAAATTAGTGATCGTATAGTGGTTTTATGTAAATAAGATAATGATACAATTTTCAATCTCTGGACTGTTACCTGTTTAAGTATTTTTCATTTTACAATAACATTTCTGTAACAACAATTTTTCCACACAATACACAGTAAATGAATGAAACAACAATCACCTGCATGTCTAAAATTGTACAACACTTACATGTAACATACCTGGGTTTGACAAAGGAATTTACAGGCAACGGGTCAGCTCTTGTCGACATATGTCCGTGAAGGTTCTCAGTCATCCAGGTCATCTCGATCTCAGAGTGTTTAGTAGGAAGCTACTGGACTTCTTATCTTGTTTGAAGACGTTTCGCCTCTCATCCGAAAGGCTTCTTCAGTTCTGAGGGTCAGTGCGGGAAACCCAGGTATTTTCATGTGACACCTTGGGCTCACATGGCCCCAGGTGTGTGTGTGGGTTAAACCGCCTGGGGAGGGCTGGGAGGGGAGCCCTCCCAAGGTAGGCACTGGTGTGTGTGGGGGTTAAACCGCCTGGGGAGGGCTAGGAGGGGAGCCCTCCCAAGACGGTTTAACCCCCACACACACCTGGGGCCATGTGAGCCCAAGGTGTCACACGAAACCAGGGGTGAGGGGCAAACACTCTCGAGTGTTTCACACCCGGGCTCATGTGACCTTAACGACTCACATGATGCCTAGCCAGACGACCGCACCCCCGAGCCTGTTGTTTTCAAAACATGTCCTCTTTGTTGGTGATTGTCTCTACCCACACGGGGTTAAATACCTGGGTTTCCCGCACTGATCTTCAGAACTGAAGAAGCCTTTCGGATGAGAGGCGAAACGTCTTCAAACAAGATAAGAAGTCCAGCTGCTTCCTACTAAACACTCCGAGATCTTGTGGACATACAGCTCATGCGCCGTCTGAAAATGCGGCATACGTGAATGTTAGCTAGCTACACTAGAGACTACTTTTACTGGCAATAAAACACATAAAAACGAGTGGTTAACTTGACAAAAACATGGGGACTTTATCCTAGAATAAATAATGTACTACCAAACAAACCCAGTTTAACTTTTAAGTGTTTTTGAAGCTAATTAACATTATTTTTGTCCACAGACATTCACAGACACGTTACCTCAGACAAATCCTCCGGTGCTTTGAGGATTACCCATAATCCTTCGTTACAAGTCTCGTTACAGGTACACATTTATGACAGCAGGTGGTGTAGTCTTCAGGATTTAACTTGAACCTATTTAACTATGTTACACATGCAGTGCTTGTGCTATTCAATCCAAATCACCATTCCATCTGTCAGTGCAAACTCATGCCTGTACTGTGCCTGTCCTCCTTAAGTAAACCTGTCATAAATTGAATTCAAGTCTCCTCCCCTTTGTGTCCTGACCAACGCCCCAGAGCGAATGAAACATACAGCCAACCGAACCCACCCTTGATACAGTCCTTTCCATAACCTCTCCACCACCACCTGAAAATCTATTAAGTACACTAAAAACCATACACGGGACATTTAAGTCACTTAGGAATGGAACACTCCCACTGCA
>KV751369.1:4769285-4820609 GCA_001698575.1 Mola mola | reverse complement strand
TCGTATAACTTGATAACAAGTCCTTTATTTTTTTTTTTTTTCATTTCCAGCAGCTGTTCGTCAATTTGACCGCAAATTGCCAGAATTACCATACAGCAAGGCAGTGAATAAGTGGCTCTGTTATGCACCAGAGAGGAAGGAATAGTCAGAGTTAAAAGGACAAATGGTTAGCAGTTGGAGGCGTTTGTGAGTTTAATCCAGAAACGGTGGGTTTGATAGGTTGGATCATTATTAAGCAATCAACAGTTATTTGTTCTTTTCAAACTGGGGTCCTATTATTCTGAAGGATCGCCTTGTTTAGTTGCCTTGTTGCAAGGATTTGTTTAATAAAGAACTGAATAAATAATGGTATCTGTTTTTTGTTTTTTTGTTTTTTTTATAGAGCACGCAGCGGTTTAATAATAATAACAATTTTTTTTGGTGTCGAAGTTCTGCAGGGGTTGCTCCAACCTTTTTTTTTTTTTTTATACTACCATTCAGGCATATGGCACTGATGTCACTAGTAGACCACTTCGGTGAGCTCCCTGTGGAACCACAGAGCACTAAATCCAGTAGATTGATTATTTTTGGCTTGAATGAGACATAATAAAACATACAGACGAAGGTTGAAAAATGCTGAAATGGTTCTTTAATAATAATTCTCCATCACTTCAATGTTGATCATATCTAGTTGATTCATTGTCAATGTCTGACATCAATGTTGATTCCAACTTTAAACCTGACAATATTTCACTGTTGATTCAATGACATTCTGCTTTCTGGGCATATTAATTTACAATGATTCAAAATACATCATCTTCACCCGGTAAGGGAAAAGCAAAATGCTGTTGCGGAGTACAGACACTCATGTACAGTAGTGTTCAAAATAATAGCAGTCCAATGTGACTAACCAGATTAATCACTGTTATTAGTATATTTTTTATTGCTACATCGCAAACAAGTTACCAGTAGGTGCAGTAGATTCTCAGAAAACCAACAAGACCCAGCATTCATGATATGCACGCTCTTAAGGCTGTGCAATTGGGCAATTAGTTGAAAGGGGTGTGTTCAAAAAAATAGCAGTGTGGCATTCAATCAGTGAGGTCATCAATTTTGTGAAAAAACAGGTGTGAATCAGGTGGCCCCTATTTAAGGATGAAGCCAGCACTTGTTGAACATGCATTTATCTTTGAAAGCCTGAGGAAAATGAGTCGTTCAAGACATTGTTCAGAAGAACAGCGTACTTTGATTAAAAAAGTTGATTGGAGAGGGGAAAACTTATAAAGAGGTGCAAAAAATTATAGGCTGTTCAGCTAAAATGATCACCAATGCCTTAAAATGGAGAGCAAAACCAGAGACACGTGGCAGAAAACGGAAGACAACCATCAAAATGGATCGAAGAATAACCAGAATGGCAAAGGCTCAGCCAATGATCAGCTCCGGGATGATCAAAGACAGTCTGGAGTTACCTCTAAGTACTGTGACAGTTAGAAGACGTCTGTGTGAAGCTAATCTATTTACAAGAATCCCCCGCAGGGTCCCTCTGTTAAAAAAAAGGCATGTGCAAAAGAGGTTACAATTTGCCAAAGAACACATCAACTGGCCTAAAGAGAAATGGAGGAACATTTTGTGGACTGATGAGAGTAAAGTTGTTCTTTTTGGGTCCAAGGGCTGCAGACAGTTTGTGAGACAACCCCCAACCTCTGAATTCAAGCCACAGTACACAGTGAAGACAGTGAAGCATGGTGGTGCAAGCATCATGATATGGGCATGTTTCTCCTACTATGGTGTTGGGCCTATTTATCGCATACCAGGGATCATGGATCAGTTTGCATATGTCAAAATACTTGAAGAGGTCATGTTGCCTTATGCTGAAGAGGACATGCCCTTGAAATGGGTGTTTCAACAAGACAATGACCCCAAACACACTAGTAAACGAGCAAAATCTTGGTTCCAAACCAACAAAATTAATGTTATGGAGTGGCCAGCCCAATCCCCGGACCTTAATCCAATCGAGAACTTGTGGGGTGACATCAAAAATGCTGTTTCTGAAGCAAAACCAAGAAATGTAAATGAATTGTGGAATTTTGTTAAAGAATCTTGGAGTGGAATAACAGCTGAAAGGTGCCACAAGTTGGTTGACTCCATGCCACACAGATGTGAAGCAGTTATAAAAAACTGTGGTCATACAACTAAATATTAGTTTAGTGATTCACAGGATTGCTAAATCCTAGAAACAAAAAAGTTTGTACAAAATAGTTTTGAGCTTGTAAAGTCAACGGCAGACACTGCTATTTTTTTGAATACACCCCTTTCAACTAATTGCCCAATTGCACAGCCTTAAGAGCGCGCATATCATGAATGCTGGGTCTTGTTGGTTTTCTGAGAATCTACTGCATTATTATTGGTGTTTTTCTTCCTCTTCTCATTCTTTCTTCTTATTTTCCTCCTTTACTGTGTTTTTTGGCTGATTGAAAAACAGCTTTAATGGTACATAATGCTAGCTACCACTGCTGTGTACATACTATTATCAGCCAAAAGGCAATGATATAAGATTACCTGGGCTTATAATTGATTTGTCCAATAAATATCGTGCATTCTTGGTGACATGGCTTAGAGCAAGGTTGTGTTTGTACCTGGAATGCCTCTTCTTGAGGTTCAGTTCAGCTGCCCATCATGTAAGCACTGCATAATTTCACCTGATGCAAGTCTTAAATTGAGCACACCAGTTGTGTTATCACTTTGTTTATGACCCTCTCAGTTCTTCAGCTTCACAACGATAAATGTTGTGCAACTCCATCAAAGTGGAAGCAGGATTCTGGGTAATCTATGAGAGACCAAACTACATGGGCTACTAGTATGTGCTGAGCCCTGCAGAGTATCCAGACTACCAATGCTGGCAGGGCATCAACGACACTGTGTGGTTCTGTCACATCATTAGGAACGTAAGTCCTAAAGGATATGCAGATCATTCCAAACCAGACCAGAGTCTGAGACCACTTAGTACGACTTCAAATTTGCTATAATCCTGTGACGCTATCATCATGAACATTATGTCATAGTCTAAAAATCTCAGCTATTGTCATATTTGTCATGTCATGTCGTATTCCATATCTATGGAATTCGTCAGCAGGGAAGACAACAACTTTCATGATGCTTGTGAATCCAACACACACATAGTGTGTTTTGTTTATTTATAACTGAGAGAAACTTCACATTGTGAGTTTTAATGCTCCTTTGAGTTTTAATGGTTCATTACATCATTATTTTGTTGCAGGTGGAGAAATCGTGGAGGCTGAAAGTTTGGGAGAGGCCAAACTGAAGGTCAGTGGATGGAGGTGGCAGACAACATGCCTGTCTTCCACGAGCGCTGTCACATCCGTGATATCCACTCCTGCAAGGTGTTCGAAGGTGCTTGGCTCTTCTATGAGCATCCCAACTACAGGGGCCGCCAATACTTGTTGGAGCATGGTGAATACTGCTGCTATGCTGAGTGGGGAGGCATGCAGCCAAATGTTGGATCCATCCGCCGTGTGATGGAACACAACATGTAATTTACAAGATAGAACATAATGTTGAAAAATAAAGTCATAACACAAAATATTTATTTCTTGTTATCGCTAAAATAATCTGCATTATGAAACATATTTGACAACTCTTTCATAGGTGTCTGAAAGTTTTCAGTGGTCCTTAAAGGGGCCATTCGAATAAGTGAATCTCAGCATGAGTGAAACTCTTTGAAAGTATTTGAATAAGTAAGTCAAGGAGAATCCCACAATTTTCAAATGTCATGACAGTAATAAGTCTATAAAAGTTAGAGATCTTTCTGTCCCTTTTCAGACCTTTTCATTCCAGTAAATGGTTTTCTAACTCCCAATTTAGATGATACTGCAGTGCCACTCATGGGTGACTGATAAAAAAGCTGTTTAGAGTTGTGTAGACTTGAAATGCGCTATTTAAATCCAAGTCCACTTCAAACATTTTTGTTGCTTAAACATGAGCAGATACAAAGATTACTACAGAAGGCCTTAACAGCCTCTCATTTGTTAAGTTTTAATGTCCAAATTATTAAATTAATTTCTATACATTATTAAAAGAATACATTAAGAAAGTAAATGAGCTAAATTAATGTATTGATTAGTAATGTAATTTGTTATAAGTCAAGTATTTTGGTACAGATATCTTCATTTGGGGGCAATTATTAACCATCTGTGATCAGATCAATGTGTTTCAATTACAAAAATATTTTTTTAAAATGACCTTTGTCAACAAAGAGAACGTTACAGGAGCAGTATTTAAACAGTGAAACAAAATATCTAATACTTGTCCCTCAATAACCATGGACACTGCACCTTAACCTGTTTTTATCAGTTGGTGTTTAGTCACATTTTTTTTGTGCTTGTATTATGTATTTTAAACATGTTTATATTAAATGTATGTTTATTGATCTACCTATGTATCTGTCTATCTGTATCTAGCTATCTATCTATTACAAAGTAATAAACCTCCCATCATCCTTGTGAAGGACTAAACCTTTTGAGGATCAGTGATGAATCAGCTGTAAACAATGAACCCGAACACTTATGGAATGGTCCAATCTACTGTTTCTTAGTATTCCATAACTTTCCATATGACTTCTTGTGCTTATGTTATTAATTTTCTAAGTTGTTGCTGGAATCAAATTCAGAGTATGCATTTGCAAAAATTAATGACGTTGATGAGCCATAACGTAACAAAAATATATGGTCTTTGTACTGTTTTCAGTTGAGTGAAAAAATATTTAGACAATTATCTTATTATCGTAAAACCGAGATGATATTCGTGAACTGAAACACTATGTATTGAGGACATGGTACATAATATTACAGCATGAAATAGAGGTAAAATACCACTAACGAACATACGAACTGATAACAATATTCGTTGCGTTAAATGTGAAACTGTTTTTTAGAGTGGAAAAGCCAGCCAAAACATTAACATCAACACAGCAACAATCTAATGGTGCAAATTAAAGCTGTTTATCTTACTGCAAGTTCAGCCTCAACTAATGCCTCATATTTGATTGACAATAATTTCACTGGCACTGAATTTCATCACTCTCTATATGAACATGCAGTCTGTAATGCAGTGTGGATGTTTTATTTTAATTGAGTTTGGAGAACATAAAGTGATTATGGATCACACGGCAAAGGTGAGTATTGAAATGTTACCATGATGCCATTAGTACATGTATTGTCATTAGTCATTAGAGTTTTTCACATGTAACTTTCCCCACATGTAATGCCCCTGTGCTGCACTCTCTTTATTTTAATCGGAAAAATAGTTTTTAAATTTTGACTCATGGATCATCAGCCTTACCTCATAATGAATGAATGGTTCTTCCTACAAAAATGCTCCTTAGTCAGTAAAATCATGAATATTGTGCTTAAAAACTATGCTTTTGTATAAACCATTGTAAAAAAAAACTAGCTTGATTGTAGGACTGCTAGAGTTTGTTGTCGTGTTGTGGATCTCAGGAAATATTTTGATGTTAAATGTTTTCGTTACCATAAGAGATCAACTTTATGATGCTATAAGATCCATTATTATCTCTTATGAAGGGGGGGGTTCCTACAATGGTGGAGTAGTAATGACAGACTTTATTTTTTAGTAGTTTTAGTAGAAGATGTCACAGTAGATAGAGTGATCTAACACAGAGTGCTGTTTTATGCAGATATTCTTCTATGAGGACAAGAACTTTCAGGGTGATTTCTATGAATGCAGCAGTGACTGTCCTGACCTCAGCTCTCACATCAGCTGCTGTAACTCCATCCGGGTGGAGGGTGGGGCCTGGGTTATCTATGAGAGACTCCACTACATGGGCTATCAGTATGCCCTCATTAGAGGAGATTGATGGAACTATCAGAGCTGGAACAGCTTTAGTGACACCATCCGGTCCTGTCGCCTCCTCAGACATGTATGTGCAGAAAAATCACTTTTCCGGTATCAATTGAGTAGAGAGTGTCATTAAATCTGTATGTGTACATCTTACCTATAAAGTATTAAAATTTCAACATGAAGTCTGATTTATCTGTCTCATCATAAATGCTATTATTCTTGAGTCATGCTGTGTTTAAGCTTTGCATATTTTGAGGAGATAATGTGAACCTTGTGTGTTATTTGTCCAGGTGAAATGTCTCTTTATGATCTGGTGAAAAGAAGTTGTAAGGCCCTCCTGTAAACTGTATGTGTTTCAGCAGAGGCTGATGGGAGTGTGTTGAACTGTGCAGACCAGTAGACAACCATTGATAATAATTAGTATCAATAGAAAAATAAAAAGTATGAGCTAATCCAAAAGGTCAGTGTTTTGACTTATCAATATTATAAGGTTCATATCATTTTAAATTTATATTTTCCCTCCATGTTAGAGCATTGGAGATCACAGAGTAGTGCTGGACCTCATTCCACTCCAATTTTGCCCCAGTACCATTCACACTATATGTCTCTTGTAAGTCTGACCCAGAATGTATCTGTGTCAAGGATCAATGATACTTTGTCATTCACAGCATGACAAAACATGAAGGAACAAGATACAGTACTAAGGTCTAATCAAGTAATTAGACTACTAACTACGATAAAATTATAATAGTTCAAAGTAATTACGATAAAATAATCTAAAAACCTATAAAAACATTAACTCAATAATAAATAGAAATAAAGTATAAGCAGTTTTATATATATATATATTTATAGCAGTACCAGCATCAAAGTTATCATTCAGAAGTGCAGTACCTTAAAGTGTTATATTATATATTTAAAGGCACGGCAGTCTGGAACAGTTCAACAGTCACACTGTATCTGGGAAGAAGCTGTTCTTTAGCCTGGTGGTCCTTGCCTGGATGCTGCACAGCCTCCTACCTGAGGGGAGGGGGGAAAACAGTCCATGTGCAAAAAGTGGAGTCTCTCCCGACGCATGCTGCTTTGTCCCTTCATCTCCTGGTGTAAATGTCTGAGAGGAGTGGTAAGCTGCATCCGACGGTCCACTGAGCAGACTTAACCACTGGCTGCAGGGCCCTGCTTCTCTCACTGTGCAGCTGCAATACCACACAGTGATATGGGAAGTCAGTGTGCTCTCCACCACACACTTTTCAAAAGAACTGGGGAGTGTTGGGAGTTCAGTCCCACCTTCTTTAGCTTCCTCGGGAAATACACGCATTGATGAGCCTTTTTGATAATGCTCAGGTTGTTGTCACAACAGATTGTGTTGTGTTAGAGAGGTGTACCCCAAGGTATTCAAAGCTGTGAACCATGTCCACAGCTGCACTATTGATATAGAGAGGATTGGGAGCAGTGCCAGTCTTCAGTAAGTCCACAATCCTCTCCATGGCTTTGTTGACGCTAAGGATGAGGTTGTTTTTCTTACGCCACAGTCCCAGACCATCCACCTCCTGCCTGTATGCCAACTCATCCCTGTTGGTGATGAGCCACACCACAGCTGTGTTGTCGACCACAGTGATCAGTATAGTCTTCCCTTAGGGATGGGTGCCCCGGGGAGCAGGTCTATGGCGCAGTCGTACGGTCTGTGGGGAGGAAGTGAAGAAGCTTGGGACTTGCTGAATACCTGTTTAAGGTCCCAGTAGCATCGGGGGACGCCGGGGAGGTCCAGCGTGTCTGTGCTGCCAACTGCATACTCCTGCTGAGAGATCTTATTCATAAAACAGTTATTCACACAATTGTTTCCCCAACCTAAGAGTCTTCCTGTGGTCCAGTCTATGTGGGGGTTTGGGTTTCATCAGCCATGGGAGGCCCAGGACAAGGGGGTGATGAGCAGATAAAGGAGGAAATTGATCTCTTCTTGATGGCCGTCCTCAAAGGTTAGGATTACTGGGGATGATTTGCGACACAATAACCTTCCGTCTAGAGCTGAGGCCGAAAGGGGTTGCGGGAGCTGATAGTCCATCAGATTAGTGTCAGCACCGGAGTCTATGAGGGCTTGACAGGCTAAGGAATTGGAACACGACTGGAGTGTTATATTTGTAAGCTGTCGTTTTATGGTGCCAAGTATCTCAGCCTGACTCACCAGTGGCGCCGGAACTGTCTTAGTAGCGGCAGATCGAACCAGGCAGGAGGCGATGAAGTGGCCCAGGGGAGTGAGACGGTCCGGCAAATCTGCATCACTTCTACTGGCTCCTTTGCGTATTCCATTTTATAGGTTCTGGTCGGGGAGACGGCTTGCGACTGGGGAGAAAAGAGATGTCCTCGGGGCAGGGGGGCAGGAGTAAATCGGACCGGCTCTTGCTGTGTTCGGAGTCTCTGACGTTCCGCAAGTGTCTTATCTATCTTTGAGGCCAAGTGGTTCACGGCCTCCAGGTCCACTGGCAAGTCCAGTGGAGCCAAATGGTCCTTCAGGGTCTCCGATAAACCATTCAGGAATGCGTCGATTAACGCCGGTTGGTTCCAGCCGCTGTCCGCCGCGATGGTGCGAAACTCGATTGCGTAATCTGTTACCGAACGTTTGCCTTGCTTAACAAGACCAGTAATCTAGCCGCTTCTCTACCCGGGGCCATGGACTAAAAGGTCTGAATAAACGTCTTCAGGAATTCGGACAATGAATTGCATATGGTCGATTTACAGGACCACTCAGCCGTAGCCCATGACCTGGCTCGGCCAGATAAGTAAGAAATCATGAAGGCTACTTTAGCTCGGTCTGAACCAAAGTGCAGTTCGCACTGTGAAATAAATGAACGACAATCTCCAGAGTCTCCAGAAAAGCGTTCTGGGCTGGACAGATGGAGAGAGTGTGAGTTTACGGGATAGACATGAGATTCAGCCACCGCTTCTGCTCCCTTGGGGAACGCCGGCAATTGACCGACGAAAAACTTGAATTGAGCCGATAAGGTCGCGCACGCCGACTCGTTGCGCTTCATGGCTTCAAACAATTTCTGCCGGATATAATCGAGTTGTTTTTCATGTCTATGAAGGTGTTCGCCTTGTGCCTTCAGGGTTGCGCGAACTGGGTCAAACTCTGCTGGATCCATATCTCAGCCAGATTGTTCTGTCACAAACCAGGTCTGGAGGATCCAAAAATGCAGAGACAATAGGGAGCGTTCAAAATCGATAGTCGTTTTATTTCTAAAGGTCAAATCCAGGAATTCAATTTAAGCGAAAGTACAGGTAAGGATCAGGCAAACTCGGTAATCTAGAAACAAACGGGACCAAAAAACAAAGAACTCACGAGGAAAAAACACTGGACTGCTCACGGGGAAATAAGACAATCTGGCACAGGAGGAAGGGAACACGGGGGTTAAATACACGAGGGAGAGGTAGACAATTGGACACAGGTGGGACGCATTAGGGAGAGGGGATAATCAGACACACCTGAGGGACAACACTTGACTGGAGATGGGAAGTAAGACACAGACAGAACTTCAAAGTAAAACAGGAAACACTGAATGACCCTAACAGACAGACAATTTATACTACCGGACCCTGACAAATAATGCACACTGATGCTTGGTTGATCAGGGTTTAATAACAATTAATTGGGAGATTGTGACAAACAAACTTTTGCTAGCGGGATAGTTGTTTGTGTAACAGAGTTAAAAATGCACCCTTATTATTTATTATATTTATGTTGTATTTGGTTTGTGAATTTTATCTTAGCCAAATAGTTGTATTTTCCTTTTACCTGTGGGAGGGCATGTTGCTGCACTCCGCTTTGTTTTTGTTCCTCCTGAGCCCCGTAGTTTTCCAGGCTTCTGTAGCTCCTCCCTTATTCCCCTTACCAGTGATGTTCACAATGGTTGAGGGTGAGTTCTGCTGGGAAAACCCGCCATGTATTTTTGTTGTTTTCATTGTAAATGTGAGTTTTAGCTATTGGAAAGTGTGATGTAATACGTTTGCAGAGAGGGCTAATATGCTTACCAGTTGTTTCCGGTAGTTTTTTACGTTTGAAACAAGTTTTATAAACTATTTTACATCACAAGTTTGGCGCCACTCAGCTGCCCCGTTTCAGAACTACATGCAGAGACTGTGGTTCTCTTTTCTTTGTGTAATGAGTGTCGTTCTGTGTGTGTTAGGTTATGTGAAGTAAGAGACGGATGACGATAACTGATGTGTGTAAATTGTCACCCGTAGGTTTGTGATTTCATTTTTCAAGTTTTAGCCTTAGCAAACGCTGCGTGTTTTTATTTGTTTGACCACAAGGTGGCACTCTCTGTGTATTTAACACACTGTCTTCTAAAGTTTTACATTTGTTCAGGACCAATCGGTTTGATTTTTGTCAGTCTTTTTTTTTAATATTATAGAGAAGAAAGTGTTTCTTACAATTGTGAAGTTTGTTACCTGTTTATTGTATTTTAAGATACAGAGTGAGTGAATAATGCCCCTTACAGTGATGTTCACAATGGCTGAGGGTTATGTGAAATAAGAGACGGATGACGACAATCGATGTGTGTAAATTGTTACCCGCAGGTTTGAGTCACAATAAATATTTGTGAGAACGCTACCAATTCCTCCTCCTTCTTCAACTGCCATCCCACATGGGTTACATTTGTCCATGAGTTAAACAAAATCATTGGCTGGTTTGGTATCTGTCCTTCTCACCACATATCAAGACAATTAAGAGATTTACATTAGAGACTTTATGTCAGGGTCTGGGTTTTGTTGTAGTTTTTTGTTTTGGGTTTTCTTGGGTTTTTTTTTTTTCCTGTGTCCTCCTTCCAGTCCCCCCTCCCTCTTGTGGTGTTTTTCAGCGTGTGTGGCAGGAGGCGTGGCTGGCCAACTTTCCACCTTCCCTGGTCTACAGTGGAGGTACACCTGGTTCTCATTGTCAGTAATCAACCACTCCATAAAACCTTGGTCATCACTCCACCACTTCGCCAGATAATTCCGATCTGCTTGTGGGTGCCTTGCTGTGGTTTTTGTTTTTGTCGCCCGAGTGTAAACTGCCACACACTCGCTCTTCGCCAGCCTCCCCGTGTTCAGACGACTCCCGTCTCCTCCGCTGAGTGTTTGGAGAGCTGGACCCTTTTTGTATACACCTTATTCTGCTGAACTTCCACGGTTCATTAAACCACTCGCCTCTGTGAGGGTCCGCTACTATTGGTCCACATTTACTGCATGCGACACTTTATAGATCATTGTACAAATAAAACCCTTGTGTATTGACAGGGTTTTCATGAAAAAATATTTTTAGATTTGAACCAAAGTAATCGCCTCAGTTATTGATCACATGGAACTGTGTCAACAGAGGGAGAGCTTGCCACCTGCCTCTTGTTATTTTCTTGTTTTTCTGTGTGTGTTTGGGATTTTTATGGATATCAGTGATTCTTAAAGAACATATTTGTTTGTTGAGTATCATTCCCAGATCATCAAAGACTGAACCTTTGGTTTGTGGGCTCAGCAAACCAGACATCAATTTTCTGCAATTTCTATTCAAACACCCACTGATAGCCGTTACAGTACACCTTCAAATACAACATGAAATTTTCTTCGTGGTTCATTCGATACCGTGACGCTAGTGAAAGAACTGTCTAGATTATTTACTTTTTTTGCTGTAAAACTTTTTATTAATGTCAGGCATTATATTGTTATGGCTCACAACAGTAGAGTTTATATCATAGTTTAATCTACAACAGTGATTTATATCATAGGTGTATATGTGAAGTAAACTCTAATTTCCTCTGAAATGAAAAGACGAATAAATGCCTAAATTCTTGTAACAGAGGAAACATTAATTTGTGTTGAAGGAACATAAAACACTGGAGAAAAAAATCATGAAATAGTCACGTGAAAATCCTTTTCACTTGTAGGATGTAGCAGAAGAGCCACCTAGTATTGACAGAGTTGATTGTGTTTAATACATTAATTATTAATGTATAATTTTATTAATGTATCAATGTATATATTAATGTATATAATGTATATTATTACCAATCATTAGTATAACTTATTATGAAAACAGAGAAAGGATTTTGAGGAAACAAGCTCATTTCCTCAGTACCTCACTAAATTAACTTACTTGACTTAACTTATATAATATGATGTAATGTAATATAACAATGTGAGTTATTGGTGACACGGTGGTGTAGTGGTTAGCACTGTCGATTCTTGCTTGTATGTGTTGCGGGTACCTCCCACAGTCCAAAGTCATGGAAGTTAGGTTAACTGGTTACTCCATATTGATCGTACAGCCATGAGTGTGCATGGTGTTTGTCTCATCCCAGCGATAAGCCTGTCCAGGGTATACCCTGCCTTTGCCCAGTGATGCTGGGATAGGCTTCACCTAATATGAGCCTGCATAAGATATATTATATTAAATTATGTCTTTGGTTTTCATATACATATATTTTTAAGGGAGACTCATCAGCACATATTGACACACAGTTAGAAGTCTAACCTATAAATAACATATTTTAATATTTATATGTATGTTTATATTTCCCTCTTTTACGCCTTTAGTTTTCCCTGTCTTCTCCCATTTCACTTGCTCTCTAGCTGTCACAGTTAGCAATACATTTTTAAAAAGTAAGCAAGTTATGTAATATGCAATATTTGATAAATTAATGCAGCTACAAGGAGTAAATGTCTGACAGAACGTAAATGTCCTGTATTTATATAGTGCCTTTTTAGTCATTGTTGACCACTCAAAGCGCTTTTACACAACAGATTTTGCATTCGCCCATTCACAAACACATTCATACACTGGTGGTAGTGACTATCTCGAATGGTGCCACCTGCTCATCTTGAGAGTTAACCATTCACACACATTCATACACTGATGGCGTAGCGTCAGGAGCTGACGCTGGAGTTCAGTGTGTTTCTCAAGGACACTTCAACATGTTAACTGCAGAGTCTGGGATCAAACCACGAACCTTCCAATTACTGGAGGACCGCTCTACCATCTAAGCCACACATGTGACTTGACAGGATGTCAGATCGTATCACTGGTTAGTAATTTGCCAAAACTGAAAACACAAATCACTGATGTGATATGGAAATAGTAGTTAATACATGATGGCCGGGACAAACAGTGAACAGCAACAGAGCTGCTGAAATCAGCTGATGTCTGAACTGGAACTATTATGTTCTAGCAGCTCCGAAGCTGATCCTGCAGTTTGTCAGCACAAAAAACAACTGCTGCAACTTGAACACACTGTTCAGTCTGAGTAGGACTTTTACTTTGAAAAACAATAAAACACATGTACACTGTTTGTCAGAGGCTCATAGTCGTTATGGTAATCAGACGTCTTTGTTTTGTGATACCAGTCCGGTACAATCACAGGTGAATAATCTTTATCTTTTCTGTGAGTCTAACGATAACACAAATCTGTGATTGAACCTTTCAATTATTTGCTGTTGTTCTTGTAACATAGTTAATTTCCCAACAAAACCATTAACATCTTTGATTGAATTGTAAAAATCACTTGATGTCAATAACGTGTTATTCTAATGAGATAAACATGTAGAGGAAGGACATATTTCAGATTTCACGTTATAATTTTGGGTGTGAATGCAAAAGAAAATCAAATAAATAATATAGATTTATGGTCATTGGTGGCCTATAAAAACACCAGATGCAGTGGATGATCATGTGACCTTCAGACACCTCTAGGCCCTTAGGAATATAGGCTAGGGTGGATCAGGCAAGATATGATTATTTGGGAAACAGTGTAAGTAAATAAATAAAAATACAAATAAAAAATAATCAAACAGGGGGAGAAATTAAAGGGGAAAAAATAAATAGAAAGATGACACCATTTTGTGTGGCTTGCAGACTACCTCTGCCAAGTCTACTTATTGTTTTTCCTGTTCTTATTAGTTGTTATAGAAAATGTCTCATCACTGCTGGTCTATGATCGCCTAACGCTTCTCAAAATCCACAATTCTGTCGAGAACCTAACAAGTTGTGGCCCCATACACAGTCAAAGACACTGCTGCCTTTTTTGGCATCTAAACCATCTTATCTATGACATCTACCCTCTGTGTTGCCCCTAAACAATTGACGCAGAAGACAAGGTAACAGAGGAAGAGTTCTTCTTAGACTCAAATCGTACCTGGTGTCGTCCTACACACATGATTTTTCCCATTCATCTTTTTTTTTTCGGTTGGATGGATTTTTCCACAGAACATGGTGGCTACAGTCATCGAAGGCTTGAATGTGTGCCCTGACATCTGGCCAGGGTCCTTTGGCTCAAGACCTGACCTGTGATTAGCATATTTTAGCTTTGGTTATTAGCATGAGTTAATTGCTGTTATCTTGAGTTAACTCCCATTTGCTTCAGATAACTTTAAGTAGCTTACCTTACCTATCATTAGCTTCAGTTAGTCCACACTTCAGTGGCCAAATGATGGAGCTCAGTGAGACTGCTGTCACTACCCTGATATTCACTCAGCTCATGTCCAGGAAGGCATCTCGGTCTTCTATGAACATCCAAATTACAAGGGGTGCCAGTACCTGCTGGAGTAGGGTGAATACAGACAACACACCAAGTGGGGGACCCTTCATCCATCTGAAAGTCCCATTAGATCTGTTGTGGACTAGCATCATAAACTTCATCACTTCTTGTCCCTCATCTTCCTTACTGACTGCCCTGAAGTCCACTTGACTGCTAATTAAAGCACAAACTAAAACAGAATTTAATTGATTAATAATGCACACTAATGCTTGGTTGATCAGTTAAAAGGTATTAATAACGGCAAGCTGTGACAATCAATCTCAAGTAGGCTAGTTGTTAGCTCATGAAGTAAACAAGCTCTCCAACTCATCAAGCCATCAGCTTCAGTTAGCTCTTTGTTTGCTTAATTTAGCTCCCATTATCTTGAGTGAGCTGCCTTTAGCTTGAAATAGTTGCTGTTAGCCCTTGTTAGCTCCAATTAGCTTCATATTCAGCTGTTAGCTTCAGTTACCAGTTACATCCTACTATCTGCCTATTTTTAATTAGCTGCCCTTAGCTTCAGTTGGCTCCCATTAACTGTTCTTGGCTGGCTTTCGCTTTGCTTTGATCAGCTTTATTTAGGTCCAAATATCATCACCTTCTCTTGTTAGCTTCAGTCATGTCCTTCTAGTTTCAGTAAGCTTATTTTAGCTTCATTTAGCAGTTCTTGGCTGCTGTTAACTTAGGTTAGCTAGCATTAGCTTCCGTTATCTCCAGTTAAGTTGAATTAACTATGGCAGAGATGTTGCTAGGTACGCGTCCTGCGTCTCTGATGCATTAAAATCTGAAAGGAAGCATTAAAGTCACTGTGCATCCCGGCGATGTGTTAGGTTATTTCTATTTTTACTTACAGCTATAGCATTATGCTAATTGATATATTAATGTGCTTAATACCAAATACCCGTACCCGTGGTACGAAGGGTTCACACATATGAGAGACACAACTGCAAAGGTAACAGAAGGAATGCAATGTACTCACTTTGCTATAAGTCAAGGCCAGAAGCCATAGATATGTTTTTCCAGTAATACCAAGATAGACAGTTTCCTGCAGGTGGATGAGTTTTGGATCAAGCATGAGCCCCGTGGTACGAAGGGTTCACACATATGAGAGACACAGCTGCAAGATAACAGAAGGAATGCAATGTACTCCCTTTGCTACAAGTCAAGGCCAGAGGCCATAGATATGTTTTCCCAGTTTGCTTGCACACTAGGCTTATTATGCCAGTTGAGACAGGGAGGATACTTTCCACAGGGCATCGTCCTCCTCCTTCAATTGGTTCATGTGCCAAGAGATTGACCGATCCGTGCGCCAACGAAAGGAGAGTTAAGTCTAAACCACAGCTCCTCCCCACCTTTTGCTTACCAATAGAATTACGCACAATGTTCTACTACAAACAGTATATATTTGTATGCAACAATTATTGTGGATCCTTTTCTGGGAGGTTGGTTGCAGAGTAACAGCAATCCGCTAACTGCGATTTCCCGAACAGAGGAGGTCATATGCGCGCATATCTGTTTTGACGATTCAACTCTCGCATTAAATTGAAGGAACTTGATACCTGTGTCTGCCGTCTCTCAAATCAACGAACACACTGACAGATGTACCGTATTTTTTCCATGTAAAATGATACAACGATCAACAACTTGTGTTAGAAGTAACCGGCACGAGAACCTCGCTTTCAGGAGACCACGCAACGCTGTGCCAACACAGGCGAAACCTTGTGTGCACAGTCTCATATCATGCTAGTTTAGCCACTAATTTCAAGATTTAAGTATACAAACTTCATATAGCTAAATAAATGAGCGTTTCCTCTGCTCGATGCTGTGTACACACACATCAACAATGTTTTAACATCTGGGGGCCGTGCTGTAACGAAATAAAGAGAACGTAACTCCGGTGGCTTTGGTAAAAAATACTTCGAATGGCGGCCGCCATATTGTTATGCTCTGCCGCTGTCTGCGCATTCATTCGGCGAAGGAATGTAAGAAAACTGGGAAAATGCCCTTGAAGAACAAGAATTAAACACATGGCCGGTCAGCAGAGTATTTAGGCAGTATTCAGGCATTAGTGACAAAATATCACCTAATAGATTTCCCCAAACTTACCATCCTTGCGCAAATGGCCACCACAGCGGCTGTGCATACAGCTGACTGAACTAGGTTTCTCTGCTCAGAACCTCATTCTCAGCCCTCACAGGAACAGGCTGTCTCAAGTTAAACCTGGGTCCCAAAAGGCCAGAGTTCCCATTTGAATAGGCACTGGCCAAATGGAACAATGTCCAACAGAGAAAATTGTACAATATGAAGTACAAGTAGATATTACATATGCTATGGACTTGATTACTTTATGCCACAAGAATAATTACATTGTTTTATTTTTCTTAAAACTTACTACTGCGTTTTGGAGAGTTTAGTAGGAGGCAACTGGACTTCTTATTTTGTTTGAAGATGTTCACAGCTTGCCGTTATTAATACCTTTTAACTGATCAACCAAGCATTAGTGTGCATTATTAATCAATTAAATTCTGTTTTAGTTTGTGCTTTAATTAGCAGTCAAGTGGACTTCAGGGCAGTCAGTAAGGAAGATGAGGGACAAGAAGTGATGAAGTTTATGATGCTAGTCCACAACAGATCTAATGGGACTTTCAGATGGATGAAGGGTCCCCCACTTGGTGTGTTGTCTGTATTCACCCTACTCCAGCAGGTACTGGCACCCCTTGTAATTTGGATGTTCATAGAAGACCGAGATGCCTTCCTGGACATGAGCTGAGTGAATATCAGGGTAGTGACAGCAGTCTCACTGAGCTCCATCATTTGGCCACTGAAGTGTGGACTAACTGAAGCTAATGATAGGTAAAGTAAGCTACTTAAAGTTATCTGAAGCAAATGGGAGTTAACTCAAGATAACAGCAATCACCAAAAATCAGGACGTGGTTGAAAGCACATGAGCCCAGGCATGAATCACTCGAGAGTGTTTGCTCCTCTCCCCTGGCTTCATGTGACACCTTGGGATCACATGGCCCCAAGTGTGTGTGAGGGTTAAACCGCCTGGGGAGGGCTCCCAAGACAGCATTGTAGGTTGCACACAAGTGGTGTCTTAGTCCACCACCTCTGTTTAGAGAAGGTTTCTCCAAGTGGACATAGATGGCCTCTTTTACTCCTCTTTCAAACCATCTGTCTTCTCTGTCCAGAACGTGGACATTGGAGTCCTCAAAGGAGTGACCTTTCTCCTTAAGATGCAGATGTACAGCTGAGTCCTGTCTCAATGAGATGGCTCTCCTGTATTGTGCCATGAGTCTGTGGAGGGGCTGTTTGGTTTCCCCTATATAAAGGCCAGAGCACTCCTCTGTGCATTGAACGGCTTACACAACATTACTGAGCTTATGTCTGGGTGTTTTGTCCTTGGGGTGGACCCGTCTCTGTCTTAAGGTCTGGCCCGGTTTGAAGTTAACTCGAATTTTGTGTTTTTGGAAGATTCTTCTGAATTTTTCCAATAGACCTGCCACATATGGGAAGACCACGTTCTTTGTGGTGCCTTTTGGACGATTTGACAAAGGTCCAGTTCAGGTAGCCACATGTTTGGAACGCTGTCTCGATGTGTGTCAATTCCTTCTGTTTTCCCTCTGTGCTGGAGGGAACCTTCTGGGCCCAGTCTTGTAGTGTCCGGATTACCCCCAGTTTTTGCTCCAGTGGGTGGTGGGAGTCAAACAAGAGGTACTGGTCTGTGTGTGTGGGCTTCCTGTAGACCTCGATGCTGAGGTTATCATCCTTACGAAGAGACACCGCACAATCCAGGAAGGGCAAACTGTTATCCTTCATATCCTCCCTCGTGAACTTGATGTTCTCGTCATGTCTGTCATGTTCTCCCGCTGCATTTATGTGTCGAGTGAAAGCCTCCAATTCTTGAGTTTTGATTTTGACCCATGTGTCATCCACTTATCTGAAGTTGCTGAGTTGTTCCTGTGAAGGAATTCAGAGCCCTCTCCTCCACCTCCTCCATGTAGAGGTTGGCCACGATGTGGGACACGGAGAACCCAACGGCACAGCCGTGTTTTTGTCTGTAAAAAAACTTAATCGTATTTGAAGTCGTATCCTCCCTGGTGAACTTGATGTTCTTGTCCACTGTATTTGTGTCGAGTGAAAGCCTCCAATTCTTGAGTTTTGATTTTGACCCATGTGTCATCCACTTATCTGAAGTTGCTGAGTTGTTCCTGTGAAGGAATTCAGAGCCCTCTCCTCCACCTCCTCCATGTAGAGGTTGGCCACGATGTGGGACACTGGAGAACCCACGGCACAGCCGTGTTTTTGTCTGTAAAAAAACTTAATCGTATTTGAAGTACGTCTTGGAAAGGCAAGGGGTGCAGAAGGTCGCAAATTTGGTCAGGGTTGAAGTTAGTTCTGGTGTGTAGAGAGCTGTCTTGTCGTAGATGTTTTCTAACAGTCTCTACTGCAAAAAATTCGAGTTAACCTCAAACCGGGCCAGAGAGAGACAGAGACTGGTCCACCCCAAGGACAAAACACCCAGACATAAGCTCAGTAATTTTGTGTAAGCCGTTCAATGCACAGAGGAGTGCTCTGACCTTTATATAGGGGAAACCAAACAGCCCCTCCACAGACTCATGGCACAACACAGGAGAGCCACCTCATCGAGACAGGACTCAGCTGTACATCTGCATCTTAAGAAGAAAGGTCACTCCTTTGAGGACTCCAATGTCCACGTTCTGGACAGAGAAGACAGATGGTTTGAAAGAGGAGTAAAAGAGGCCATCTATGTCCACTTGGAGAAACCTTCTCTAAACAAAGGTGGTGGACTAAGACACTTGTCTGATACCTACAACGCTGTCTTGTGATCCCAAGGTGTCACATGAAACCAGGGCTGAGGGGCAAACACTCTCAAGTGATTCACACCTGGGCTCGTGTGACCTTAATGACTGACATGATGCCTAGCCAGAGGATCGCGCCCCAGGCTGGGTGCTTTCAACCACGTCCTCATTCTGGTGATTGTCTCCACCCACTCTGGGATAAATACCTGGGTTTCCCGCACTGACCCTCTGAACTGAAGAAGCCTTTCGGATGAGAGGCAAAATGTCTTCCAACAAGATAAGAAGTCCAGTTGCTTCCTACTAAACACTCAAGATTAAGATGACCTGGATGACTGAGAACCTTCACAGACTTACTACTGTGTTAGTATAAGTGTACTTACTGTGTAAGTATAATTTTTTTGCTAAATGTTTTACAGTGATTGACTCAGATCTGTCAGGATCTGCTAGTGTCATGTGTCTGTCTGTTGTTAGGGTCAATCAGTGTTTCCAGTCTTATGTTGAAGTTTTGCTTGTGTCTTATTCCCCAGTCCCCCTGTCCCTCAGGTGTGTTTGATTATTCCCTCTCCCTAATGTGTCCCACCTGTGTCCTACCTACCTACCTACCTACCTGTCTTACCTCTCCCTCGTGTATTTAACCCCTGTGTTTGGTTCCACCTGGGCCAGATGTTCTTGTCTTCCTAGCGAGCAGTCTAGCGTATGTTCCGTTTAAGTCTCCTTGTGTCCGATCTTTATTCCGTGTTCCAATTACCGAGTTTGCCTTATCCTTATCTGTACCTCTGCATAATTTGAATTCCTGGTTTGACCTTTATTATTAAAATGACTACTGATTTAGAAAAAAAACCCTGTGTGACTCTGTACAATTGGATCCTCGGTTTCCCAAGCCTGAAAGTACAATCTGGCCAGAAATGGATCAAGTAGGGTCAGAGCCAGTTCGCTCAGCCCTGAAAGCGCAAGGCACAGGTCTCCACTGGCTAGAAGAGCAACTGGCGTTTGTTCGCCAGGAAATGTTAGAAGCAGTAATACGCAGTGAATTGACGTGCGCGACATTGACGGACAAATTAAATCTCGTTATTGATCAACTACAGCAACCGTCTGCAACCAATAGCTCATAAGGGTTCAGAAGCTTCGGCTGAGCCTCCTGCTTCTACCGTGAGTTTGCACTCTCTCCACCTTTCTAGCCCTGAACCTTTTTCTGGAGAGTCTGGGGATTGTCGCCCCTTTATTTCCCAGTGCGAACTACATTTTGAGTTCAATGCAGCCTCTTTTCCTTCAAACCGAGCCAAGATTGCAATCATAATTTTTCATGTAACTGTTCGAGCCAGATCTTGGGCTACGGCTAAGTGGATCCACCGATCAGCCGTCTGTAATTCCTTGCAATAATTTATTAAATAATCACGCAAATATTCCAGTTCATGACCCTGGGCAGAGAAGCAGCCAAAGCATTGGTATATTTGAGGCAAGGCAAACGCTCAGTAATCTATTACGCTGTTGAATTCCGCACCATAGCCGCTTGGTTGGAATCAACCTGCGCTATTCCTGAACAGCTTGTCAGAGACTCTCAAGGACCATATGGCTCCAATCAATCTATCAGCGGATCTTGAGGCAGTGATTAATTTGGCCTCCAAGACAGATAAGAGACTCCGTGAACGTCAGAAGCCTCAGCTTCGGCAGGATCACTTCCGGTTTGCTCCCGTTTCCCAGCAACGAGTTTTTCCTCCAGTTCCCCACCAGCAAGTTTTTTCCTTCTAACGAATTATTTGATAGACCTGAGCCATCCAGTGAATTACCAGAACCGATGCAAATCGGCCGGACCTGCCTCACTCCACTGGAACGGCAGCGGAGAATGAAGGAAGGAAGTTGCATTTATTGCGCACAGTTGGGACACTTCCTCGTCTCCTGCCCGGTTAGGTCTCCAACACCTAACACTGCCTTGTCGTCTTTGGTGAGTAAAACCAAACTACCTAACAGGTATAAGAGACCTCTCACTAAAGTATAGCTCCAATCGAGTTCTGATTCCCTAGTCCTCCAAGCATTAGTAGACTCCGGAGCAGACATTAATTTGATGGATTTCTGAGTTGCTAAGAGACTTCAGTTGTCCCGCAGAAAGCTTTCTCAACCTCTGTCTACATCAGCCCTAGATGGTAGACTGATGTGTAAAGTTAAACACCAAACATTCCCAGTGACACTTATGTTTGACAACGGTCATCAGGAGAAAGTAAACCTCCTCCTTTTCGAGTCTGTCCATCACCCACTCATTCTAGGCCTCTCATGGCTGCTTAAACATAACCCCCATACAGATTGGTCCACGGAAGTGTTTTAGAGTGGGGAAGGAACTGTGTGGAGCACTGTTTTCTGGACAGAGAATCTCCCCAGGAGTGGATTTCTGAGGAAGTGTGATCTCCATGAAAGCCCAGTTTCTTTAATGGGTGTGTTGAATTAGATGGTCAAGTTGAGATGGACCAATAGAAGCTCCAGGCCATAATTGAGTAGCCAACTCTGTCTTCGAGGGGGGATGTGCAGCACTCCTGGTCGGACGTCTCTTGGAACATTGTTTCTGGTGGACCCTCGGAGGAAGAGACAGAACCAGATGAAAATGTCCCATCAGCAGCTTCTATGGTCCGTCACTGTCGCCGGAAGCGTTCCAGAGCCAGGTCGACTCTCATCAATTCATCAGCCGCCTACAAGAAGGCGGCAGATAGGAGGACACAAGCTGAACCTCTCTACCGTCCTGGTCGGAAGGGTTGCCTCTCAACCCAAGATTTGCCCTTACACACCGATCCACGTAAGTTATCCCCGAGATTAATAGATCCTGTTCCTGTGTCAAAAGTCACTAATCCATCTGTTGTGAGACTCAAACTTACTACAACACTACTACCACTACTACTACTACAGTACTACTACAGACACAATTTTTTTATTTGTATGCTGTGACAGTTTTGAAATAATTTTTCAGAGTTGGAATTTTATTTGTTTATTTTGATTTCAGACACATTTTGAACACATATGAATGTATCACCAAATGTAACAATATACCAAAATTTAAATTTTACTGGGGACCCTTGAATTTCCCAAGGACCCACTCAAGTCACCACCTGTGGGTCCAAGGACTCACCATATTGAAAAGCTAGCAACATCACTGCTATGGTTAGCATCAATGTGCTCCCAATAGATCATTAGTTCCCATTAGATTCAGTTAGCTGCTTTTAGCTTAAGTTAGCAATTGTTATGTTTTCTTAACCGCCATTACTTACACTTAGCTCCCTTCAGTAGCCTCTATTATTGCCCATTACAATTAACAGCTGTTAGAGTCATTCACCTAACATTTGCTTGAGTTACAAGCTGTTAGATTGAGTTGGCTGCTTTTAGTTTAAGATTACTCAAATTGGCTTCAGTTAGCTGGCATTCGCATTTTATTTGTGAGTTTGCTGTTTTCCCATTTTTTTTTCCACATTTTTTTCCATAGGTGAAGTTTATGTCTGTGTGTGTGCATTTGTATATGTCTCTGTCTTTTTCTCTGTTTATCAGTGAATGGGTGTCAGATAGACACAGGCCCACACAGACAAATGCAACAGGTATTTCATGTACAGTAGCTCATGATTTAAATATGGTCAGGTGGCACAGTCAATCAACCAATCAGAAAAGGGGAACTTAGGTCTAAATTAGTCAATCAACAACAGCTGCTCACATGTAAGTGACACTACACTCTAAATGCTGTTTAACACACTGAGAGAACTGCCAGAGAGAACCCTTGGAACAGTGATTGGTGTAGGAAAACCGAAAGTTATATTGTTGAACTGACCGCACTCTGAGCATCCTGACATCATCCTGAAAAGATGGATACTAAATTTGTGTAGGTAGAGTTCATAATTTGGCCACAAGAGCAAAAGAAAAAACTGGCTCGTTCTGGGTTTGGTCAAAAATTTCTCAGCTCAGTTTATAATGGTGCCTTAAGAGAGAGTTGGCTGGTGGTCCTGTCACTTTCACATTCCTTGAGACAAAAATATAAGTCTGTCTGATTCCAAATGAATACAGGTATAATCACAAGGCCAATGCCTACATTTTCAGAAAAAATGCATTTGACGTGAAAAAATGTGTGCTCAAGAAGAATTCAAAAACAAAAAGGTCTGAGAGACCTCTCCACTCTTGAGTAATGATGTCACTCACTGTAGCTCGCACAATAGCCACCCATTATAAAGTCAAAAATGGACTAAAAATAGACTGAAATGAAAACTGTGTGTTTGGTAAAATGGTTTAACCAATTAGAATGCCCTTTAAGCCGCATAAAGTCTTCAATTTTGTGACCCGTTCAAACTTTAAGTCACTTCTCTGTGTCAATATCTTATGAGTGTCATGGCTCCAAGTTGTCATGTTGATTTCTCATTACTGTGTATTGGAAAATATTGTGCATTTTTTTTGTGATTTTCTCGGAAAATGTTTCCCCATTAATGTACAGAAGTCATAGCACACCATTCCCGACCATTCCCCACAAGGCCAATTTATTTCATGACAAACGGTGCGGGACCACTTATGTGGCAAAATTTCTGACGAGAAAAAGTTGAAAAAAGCCTGACAAATAGTAATAATAGTATTAATATATGTTTCAGGGCATACATAATAAGTAATCCCAATAAAAAGTAATATGTGTTTATGATGCATTTCATGCATCAGGCCAGACATAATAAGTCAGAATAAGCCTGAAGAAACACATAACTAGAAAATCCCTCACAAGAATTTTTTACTTTGTTCCCTGATGTCTGCCTGGGGTCCTTTGGCCCAATCGTTGTCCTGGGATTATTAGCTTCACTTAGCCCCGTTAAGCGTCAATTAGCTTCAATTATCCTCGGTTAGCTGCAGCTAGCTTAAATCATCTCCCATTAGTTTCAATTAGGTCATATTAGCATAATTTAGCGGTCCTTATCTTCTGTTAGCTCAAGTTAGCTGACATTTATCTCCACTTAAATTGAATTAGTCATGGCTAGCATCAATTAGGTCCCAAAAGTTTCAGTTAGCTACCAATTATCTCACTTAAAATGCATTAGCTTCAGTTAGCTATTATTTGATTGATTTAGCCCCTGTTATCTCCTTTTAGCCATCATTAGCTTCACTTAGCTGCTGTTTGCCCATCATTCGCTCGAGTTACAAGCTGTTAGCTTGAGTTAGCTGCTTTTAGCCTGAGATCAAATTGGTTTCATTTAGCTGGCATTAGCAATTTATTTCTGAGTGTGCTGATTTAGCATTCATTTTCCCACTTTGAGTAAATATAAGGTTTGTGTGTATGTATGTGTGTGTGTGTGTGTGTGTCTGCAATACATGCAATACATGTAAAAGAGCTCATTGTTTAAATATGACCACGTAGCAAAGACAATTCATCCATCAGAAGAGGAAACTGAGGTTTAAATTATCCAGTCAATAATAGCTGCTTACATGTGACTGACACCCCACTCTAAATGATGTTAAACACACTGAGAGAAGAGCCAGGGAAAGCCCTCGGAAGTGACTGGTGTAGGAAAACGGTAGGTAATATTGTTGAAGCAAGAGAAAAAAGTGGTTCGTTCCGGGTTCTGTCAACGTTTTCTCTGCTCGCTTTACAATTGTTCATTATGACAGAGTTGGCTGATGGGTCCTGTCACTCTCGTACTCCCTGAGCCAAAAATATAAGTATGTCTGGTTCCAAACAAATAGAAGAACCACAAGACTAATGCCCACATTTTCAACAAAAAAAAAAAAAAAAAAAATACGCATGTGACTTGAAAATTGTGGGATCAAGAGCAATGTAAAGATAAGCCTACTAGATCCATCTGATACTGATCTCCACTCTGAATGATGATGTTGGTTTTGTATGCTGGTTGTGTATGTGGTATTGGTCCAATGATGTGTCGTGTTTTAGGTTAATATAGGTTGAGAATGACTGCCAAGTTTCATTTAAGACTAATATACTGTGGTTTTTCTGAGAAGTTATTCTTTGTAAAAAAGAAAAAAAAAGAAAAAAAAGTACTCTGTAAGTGAGTTGAGCCAATGAGTGATATGAATCAATTTTTCCACTACTGCGATATCTAGTAACAGACAAAGCGATTGGGACATTAGGATTCTACAGCCCAGGACAGCAGTCAGATTGTCAGTGACTGCTGTCCAAAAGGAGTGAACTAGTTGACAGACCTAAGTTGCATGCAGATAACTGTCCATGGTATCCGATGTGCATTGTGAGCAGGTGTCTGTTTCAGCCAGTCCAATTTTTAACATTTTACTCTGGGTGATGTGTAATCGATGGATGGTTTTATATTGTATAATTTTTAGATTTGTTTTAGTAGTCATGGAGAAGATGTTTTTATTGATTTGGGTCCAGAAGTCAGGGTTGAAAGGATTGAGAGGAGCCAAGTCATTTTCTCATTTTTTGACTGGTAGTCATATGAAGGTGACTGATGTTGATATAAACATATATGATTTGGAATTTTTTATTTTTTATTTTTTTGAGTTTCTAATGTACATGATTTCTTTACTTAGTTTAGATGGTTATATTGTATGATTAATTCAATTTTAGATTTGATCACAAATTTTAATTTTTGATTTTGAAGGAACTGGTCTCTCCCAACCCAATACATCTGGACCAAGGTGTTAAAATTTGGAAAACTGATTATTTTGGAAGAGCTGATGAGGATGAGTGATTCCCTTTTGTTGCCATAATGGAAAGTAGACAGGGTTTTGTGCATTTGTAAGTCTGGGTTGTGACAATCTGGGGTTTATCTGCATGATGCAAATGATGGTTGTTGGTTTTCCACCAGGCTGTTCCACCAAGAGTGATACATATCGTGGTATTCTTAAAATAATTCTTTTTTTTTCTTTTTAAATGTATGGTTGTCAATCTGTGATTGAGGTTGTTTTGCATTGATTTTGTTCTAATTCTAGCCGGGGTTAATGTAGTTGTGTTTTCATGTCCATTTGACAAAAAAAATTACAGTCGGTTTGAAGTTTGGTGCCTCTACATAGTTTTGTGATTGCATATTCTGTAATGTTGAAAGGGAGATTATGGGTTTTCTATTTTTCCAATAGAAGTTAGATATTAATAAGTCTATTGTTTTGAATCATTTGTCATTGGGAGTCATGGGAATCACTGAGAAAAAGTAGTTGATCTGAGTTCAGATTTTCATTTTTATTGTAGCAATCTGTCCTAAGAAATTAAGTGGGAGTGTATTCCAGCATTTGAGATCATCTTTTATTTTTTTTACGTAATGGTGAATTTAAGGGGGGGTGTTGATGCAGAATCCCATGCATCTTCAAATAGTGGTAATACCGTTGCTTTATTCCGGTTTATTGTATAGTGGGAAATTGTGGAGAACATACCAATGATGTTGAAATTGTCACACAAATGGAGTCTGTAGGTAAAATATTATATCACTTGTATATAAACTTATTTTGAGTTGTGAATTGATATCCTAAATTATTTCAATTTTATTAATTTTGTATATTTGTCATATACCTACTGCAAATGTAACGAGTGTGAGAGTGGACCCAAGAACAGCACAAATCTAGACCAGCACAGTTCAGAACTTTATTAACGATGTTCACGAGTCCAAATAGACTACAATCAGGAAGCCTGGTTGGCGAGCACTGTCTACGTTCAGAATGGGGCAGGAGTCTCCGGAGAGGGAGTCCGGGCAGACTGCAGGCAGACAGGGAACGGGCAGATGCAAAGTTCAGAGACAGAAGGCAGGTCAGGTTACCGGGGCAGAGATGAGGAGACGTGGTCAGGGGCAGAAAGCATGTCAGGTTACAGGAGATCCGTCCGGAAAAGAGTGCTGGAAGGTAAGACGATCTGGCAGAGAGTGGGTGTGGAGGAGCTGGTTAAGAGCTGGCTGGGGGGAACAGGTGAGTCTAATGATGTTGGTTGAGGGGAAAACCAGGAGTGGACCAGGAAAGGTCCAAGAAAATCCAGGGTGGATGGAGGGGGAAACTGGAAGGGGGGCTAGAATTCCTCCGAGGCAGACGAGGAGGATGAACTGGATGGGGTGTCCACATCGGAGTCACTCTCCTCCAGCGGAGCAGCAGGCTCATCTGCAGGAGGTCTCCCTTGAACAGAGGATGGAGCAGGCTGGTCGGGATGCATGCGGTGGAAGTCCCTGATTAAATCAGGGCTTAAAATGAACCGGGCCGGAACCCAGGAACGTTCTTCCGGGCCGTAACCCTCCCAGTTCACAAAGTACTGAATACCTCGTCCACGGCGGTGAGAGCGCAGAAGACGTTTAACCGCAAACACCGGGCCTCCATCGATGAGGTGGGGAGGCAGAGGGAGAGGTGTGGGGGGAACCAGAGGACTTTCTCGGACAGGCTTGACTCTGGAGACATGAAACGTTGGGTGGATCCTCATAGTGCAGGGAAGCTGCAGACGGAACGCCTCTGGGTTGATGATCTTTGTGGCAGTGAAGGGCCTGATGAACCTGGAGGCTAGCTTACGACTCTCCACCCTAAGGGCCAGATCACGGGTGGAGAGCCAGAACCTTTGGCCAACCCAGTAGGCAGGAGAGGGCTTGCGATGCTTGTTGGCATTGGCAACATAGCGGTCGGCAAACTTGAGGAGGGCCGAGCGGGCCTGGTCCCAGGTGCGCTGGCAGCGGCGGATGAAGGTCTGAACAGAAGGCCAGGTTGCCTCCTTCTCCTGGTGGGCAAAGATGGGGGGCTGATACCCATAGGTACACTGGAAGGGGGAAAGTCCAGCGTAGTTTCCAGGTCCTGGTTCTTTCTCTCCGACTGCCCGTTGGACTGGGGATGAAAACCAGAGGACAGGCTGACTGAGGGTCCCAGTAGGCTACAGAACTCCTTCCAAAAAATGGATGTGAACTGGGGACCCCTGTTGGACACAATGTCGGTGGGCAGACCATGGAGCCGGAACACATGTTGTAGGACCAGTTTGGCTGTTTCTTTGGCTGATGGAAGTTTGGGAAGGGGGATGAAGTGTGCCATCTTGCTGAACTGATCTACCACCGTGAGGATGGCAGTGTGAGTAAGACCGGTAGGGGGGGTAAGACCGGCAGTGGGGGTAAGACCGGTAATAAAGTCCAGGGAAATGTGGGACCATGGTCGGAGAGGAACAGGTAAGGGGTGCAAAAGGCCAGCTGGAGGATGACGATGGGTCTTGTTCTGGTTGCAAACCGGACATGCATTGACATACTCCCAGACGTCCTCCTCCATAGATGGCCACCAGAAGCGTTGCCGCAAGACTCTGCAAGTCCGTTGAATGTCAGGGTGACAGGAAAGCCGAGAAGCATGTCCCCACTGGAGCACGTCAGAGCGAAGGGGAGCAGGGACGAACAGAGGGTCAGGCGGACAGGAACTAGGGCCAGGCTGGTTTTCAATGGCCGCCCGTACTCTCTCCACCTGTCTCCCAGGTGACAGAAGCAATGAAACAGGATGCTGGGACGATGGTGGAGTGTTCAGATCTTTCGTCAGGGCTCTCCGGAAACTGACGGGAAAGAGCATCGGGCTTGGCATTACTGGAACCGGGCCGGTAGGACAGGGTGAAATTAAATCTGTCAAACAACAGCAACCAGCGGGCTTGTCTGGAGTTCAGTCTTTTGGCTGAGCAAATGTACTCCAGATTACGATGATCCATCCATACCAGAAAAGGCCCCTTGGCACCTTCCAGCCAGTGGCGCCACTCCTCCAGGGCCAATTTTACGGCCAGAAGCTCCTTGTTGCCAATGTCGTAATTTCTCTCTGCTGGGGTGAGGCGACGAGAGAAGAAGGCGCAGGGATGGAGCTTCTGGTCGATGGCTGCACGTTGGGACAGGGTAGCCCCTACTCCCACGCTGGATGCATCTACTTCTACGACGAACTGGCGGTCTGGATCGGGGACCTGGAGGATAGGAGCCGTGGAAAAACGTGAGGGTGTCAAAGACTCCCTGGGCTGCATTGGACCAATGAAAGGCGGTCTTGGATGATGTGAGAGCAGAGAGGGGGCGGCAACCGAGCTGAACCCCCTGATGAAGCGTCGGTAAAAATTGGCGAATCCCAGGAACCGTTGCAGTTGTTTGCGTGTCTCTGGGACTGGCCAGGAGGCTACTGCGGAGACCTTAGCAGGGTCCATCTTTAAATAGTCTCTGGCGATAATGTAGCCCAGGAAGGAAACTGATGTGACATGGAATTGACATTTCTCTGCCTTGAAGAAGAGGTTATTATCCAGGAGGCGGCAGAGAACAGATCTCACATGGGTGACATGGTCTTTCTTATTCCTGGAAAAAATGAGAATATCATCCAAGTAGACGAAGACAAAGTGATTGAGCATATCTCTGAGTACATCGTTAACCAGGGCCTGGAAGACAGTGGGGGCGTTGGTCAACCCAAAATGCATCACCAAGTACTCATAATGCCCACTAAGTGTGTTAAAGCCAGTCTTCCACTCATCCCCCTCTCGGATGCAGACCAGATGATAAACATTCCTCAGATCGAGCTTAGAGAATACAGTTGCCCCCTGGAGCAGTTCAAAGGCCGTGGAAAGAAGCGGGAGGGGGTAGCGATTCTTCACCATGATATTGTTTAGTCCCCGATAGGCCATGCAAGGGCGTAGGGTCTTGTCTTTCTTTTCCACAAAGAAGGCCCCCACCCCCGCAGGTGAAGAGGAGGGACAGATGATCCCTGCCGCCAATGAGTCTTTGATGTATTGGTCCATCGCCTCTCTTTCGGGGATAGAGAGAGAGTACAGGCGTCCCTTGGGAGGGGACGTACCAGGGAACAAGTCAATAGCACAGCGGTAAGGACGGCATGACGGCAGGAAGGAGGCTTGGGTCTTGCTAAAGACTTCTTTCAGGTCGTGATAAATGGCTGTAACCCCGGTGAGGTCTGGAGCAGGAACAGGGGCCGGGGGTGTCAATGAAGGCAATGAGCTGAGGTAGGTCTGCTGGCAGGTTGGGTTCCACTCTCTGATGGAGCAGGTGGTCCAGTCAATATGTGGGTTGTGCAGGCAAAGCCAGGGGAATCCCAGAATGACCGGCTGGTTAGGTGTGGGCAGGATTAAAAACTGGATGCATTCATCGTGGCCCCCCGGTAGGAGCATGCAGACAGGGCTGGTCTTATTATTCACCTGCCCCATGCCATGCCCATCCAAGGCTCTGGCTGGAAAGGGTGACGGCAACGGCTCCAGCTGCAGTCCCAGCTGGGGATTGAAGTCCTCATCCATGGTACTCCCATCCGCTCGGGAGTCAATGAGGATGGAGACGGGAATAGAACCAGAAGGCAGCAGAAACTCAGCAGTGACAATAGGTCTGTCCATGGAGGCGGAGTTATTGGGAGAGCTCACCAGTATGCCTCCATCTACTAATGAGCTTTGGCTTTTGCCAGGCACCGACTGACAAAATGACCGGGCTGACCACAGTACATGCAGAGATTTAACTGTCTCCTCTTCCTCTCCTCCAGTGAGAGGCGGGTACAGCCAAGCTGCATCAGCTCAGGATCCACGTCACTGGAAGGAGCGGCTGCAGCTGACGGTACCGGAACTGATGTCACTGAGCGCCGGGAGCGAGGAGGGCTGCGAGGACAAGCGAGGCTGAGTAATTCAGGAACGACGCTCCCATCGACGTGCCTGGATACGCAGATCGACGCGTGTGACGAGTGCAAAGAGGTCCTCCATCGAGGACAGCAGTTCATAAGCCACGAGCTCATCATTTATGTATTCGGCCAACCCTCGTATGACGACGTCACGGAGAGCGGCCGGGTTCCAGTCACATTGGGGAGCTCTGGTTTGAAAGTCAATGGTGTAATCTGTGACTGATCGGCTCCCCTGAACCAAATCCAGCAGCTCTCGTCCAGCGTCAACTCCCAGAGGCCCAGTACCAAAAACTCTCCCGAGTTCATCAGAAAACACATGGTAAGAGTGGCAGGCAGGTGTCCCTCTCATCCACTCAGCTGTTCCCCACAAGCGCTCCCGCCCCATGAGATGATTGACTGTACGCTACTTTAGCCGCCTTTGAAGAGAAGGTGAGCAGTTGAGCCCACGTTAAGCTCCTGGACTTGGGATACAAGAGGCAAAGCCGCAGCGCCGACAGAGGAGGAGACAGCTGCCCTCGACGAAGCTCCCACGCCAGTTGGTGAAACAGCAGCGTCCGCCGATGAAGACGCAGAAACCTGCACTGGGGGAGCCCCCACCTCCAAGGCTTGGAACCAGGCTTGCATGTTCGCCATGTCACGCTGGACCTCCGCCATGACTTGTTGGCTCTCAGCCATGACCACGACAGAGTTGGCAACCAGCTGACCGAGCATCTCCATTCTAGAGATCCAGTCGTTGATCTGTGCTGGGTCCATTTCTGGCCATATTGTACTGTAACGTGTGTGAGAGCTGACCCAAGAACATCACAAACCTAGACTGGAACAGTTCAGAACTTTGCCAGTGTTCAAGAGTCCAAACAGACGACAATCAGGAAGCCTGGTGGGCGGGCACAGTCTCAGTTCAGAATGGGGCAGGAGTCTCTGGAGAGGGAGTCCAGGCAGACAGCAGGCAGACAGCGGGAAGATGCAAAGTTCAAAGACAGAAGGCAGGTCAGGTTACCGGGGCAGAGACGAGGAGAGGTGGTCAGGGGCAGAAGGCAGGTCAGGTACTAGGAGATCCGTCCGGAACAGAGTGCTGGAGAGTAGTGCATGACACGACAACAATCTGGCAGAATGAGTGTGGAGGAGCTGGTTAAGACTCGACTGGGGGGGAACAGGTGAGTCAAATGATCTTTATTAGGGCAGGCAGGTAGAGTGGGTTGGTAGAGGGGAAAACCAGGAGTGGACTGTGACAGGAACATCTGCACTGAGCATGGATCAAAGTGGACAACACCTGCAAAGGTGATTAAGAATGACCCAGCTATATCCTGTGGGACTTCCAGATCCAGACCAATAAGATGGTGATGGCTAATCAACCAGATAGCATGGTGTTTCACAAACAGGGACAGAGGGCAGTAGTGGTAGATGTCGCAGCAACATAGCAACATCAAGTAGTTTAACAGTCGTTAAAAAAATCCTCCCGTGTTTTTATTGAGTTCATCTTTGAAAATGCAACTTCACAGATATATGTTGATCCATACATGGTGAGCATATACAGTATATGGCCAATGTCTTCAGTGTGCCATAGTCTTGGGGACAATCCGCCCAAAAAGTCATCAAGCTTTCAGCCCAACAGAGAGTCGCATTCATGTCGCTAGCTACCTGGAACAACAAATCCAATAACATCTCTTGAAATGGCAAAGTCATCAAATCTGGCAGAGAAATTTTCCCTCAGCTGTGTGATGAATTTCTTCATCATCTCTGTGACGTTGCCATCATCTACTGTCTTCAGAGTGTTGAAGTGCAGCAGCTTCTGACAGCTGCTGCTGACAAATCTGTGTGGAAAAGATCAAGTTTGTCTCCAAAGGCATTGAGTTTTATACACTATCCACCACAGATTTTTCTTTCCCCTGCAGATGAAGATTGAGTGTGTTGTAATGGGAAAATATGTCAGTTGAAAATGCAACATTGCAAAAGTATTTTCTGTCTTGCATTATGCACAGGTGGTCAGTTGCCACTCTTGACTTACTTTGCATCAAAAAATCCACAACTTGATCTCTGAGCTCAATGAAACACTCTAATGCTTTGCCCTCATTGAGCTAGCACATGTCATGGTGGTGTAAGAGGTCTTCTTGAGAGGTTTTCGATTCCAGCACAATTTTGCAGAACAGATGGTTCTGTGTAAGTCAAGTACAACTCAAACACAAACAAGAAAGGAACAATGGCAGGGCAGAACAGTAGCGAGTGCCATCCTCGGCATTACACTTTGTCCTTTCATAGAGGACCAATGTCAGTTTGGAAGTTTGTAACATTCCAATAAATGTAATTTCTATTGATATTAATATATGACTGTCACTATGTTGGATATGTTAGATCGGTCTAGGCCTTGGTTGACAACGACCGCTGCCGGTGCTGTGGACAAATGGGACACTGTACTAGTACTAGTACTTCGGTATAAGTGTTCCTCAACGTAAAATTTTGAAGACTTTGAATATCCCATCATCAAACGATTCAGAGAATCTGGAGAAATATCTGTGCGCAAGGGACAAGGCCGAAGGTCATTACTGGATGCCCCTGATCTTTTTGCCCTCGGGCAGCATTGCATGAGAGACAGGCATTATTCTGTACTGAATATGCACTAGTTTCTGCATGTGCTCAGGAACACTTCCACAAATCATTGTCTGTAAACACAGTTCGCCATGAAATCCACAATCGCAAGTTAAAGCTGTATCATGCAAATAAAAAGCCATGTGCGATCATGATCCAGAAACCCCACTGTTGTCTCTGGGCCAAAGCTCATTTAAACTTGACTGTGGAAACTCCATGTCCTGTGAACTAAATAGGAGAAGGACCATCCGGCTTGTTATCAGAGCACAGTTCAAAAGCCTGCATCTCTGATACTATGAGGTTTCAACGGTTAATATGGTGTGGGCAGCTTACACATCTGGAAAGGCACTATCAATACTGACAAGTATATATAGGTTTTAGAACAACATATGCTCCCATCCACACAATGTCCTGAAAGGGACATTAACCTTACATATTTCAGTAAGACAATGCCAAACCACATACTGCATCAATCACAACAGCATGGCGGTTGAGGAGTCCAGGTACTGAACTTGCCTACCTGCAGTCCAGACCATTCACCAATAGAAAACCTCATGAAACGAAAATTCTTACAAAGAAGACCCAGGACTGTTGAATAGATAGAATCTTACATCAGACAAGAATGGGACAACATTCCCCTCTCCAAAACTACAGCAAATTGTCTCCTCACTTCCCAGACGTTTACAAGCCATTGTTAAGAGGAGGGGATACACAATGGTAAACTTGGCCCTGTCCTAACTTTTTTGAGAACCATTGCTGTAATGAAATTCAAAATTACATTTCTGGTCTGAAGTGGGCCCAAAGATCACAGACCATGCAAAATCTACATGCACTCGATGCCATGGCTCTTCCGGAAATGTCCAGGGGTGCAGGGGAGCAAGTTGTTGATTGTTCCTGATCTTTTGACATGAGGAGCACATTTTAGCTATCTCCTCTATCTGTCCATCCATGCTCGGCTACCAAAAGTAGCTTCTTGCTATTTCCTTCATAAGTACTATTCCACTGTGTTCCGCGTGGAGTTGTTGTAACACTGGTTTATGTAGCGTTGGTGGTATAACCACTCTCCTCCCCCACAGCAAACACCCTGACTGCACTGACAGCTCAGCTCTCCTAATGAGGTAAGGTTTTAAGGCACTATCATTTCTGTCAGAGCGTCCTTTCAGAACAATCACCGTGAGTAACCTTTCTTACTTGGTCAGCTGAGACTGGAGCATTATCCACCTGGCTGAAGTAGGTAACATGCTCCAAGTCTGAGGCTTTGTGACAGGGAGCGGCAGCCTTGACAGACAGTTAGTGTTGCCCTGTGTATCTGCCGTGCGATACTTTATATAATAAGAATGTCCAGACAACAGCAGTGCCCATCGTTGTAAAAGGCATCAATGAACGGCGAGTGTATGTTTGGAACTCTGTGTCTGATGTCATGAAGCACCCTCCATTATGGAGGGTGCTTTTTTTGTAGACTCTCTTTGAGATGATTAATACCTCTGACCCGGTGTCGATATGCATCTTTAATGGGTGTCCTTCCAACTTTGGGGTAGCCAAAAAAAAGTTTGACTCCTCATTCATGTTTAGTATTTTGAAATGTATTAGTCTTTCTCCTCAGAAGATTCATTTAGTACTTTCTCTTGTTCGACTGTGTGAACATTTCTTTCTTTTCTGTCGTTTCTGGTGTTTCTCTTATAGCCAGACTTGGTTGATTTTTCATTGATCTTTTTAGTTCTACAGGCACTGTCACAGTCCACTCCTGTTTTTCCCCTCTACCAACCCACTCTACCTGCCTGCCCTAATCACCATCATTAGACTAACCTGTTCCCCCCAGTCAGCTCTTAACCAGCTCCTCAACACTCACTCTTTGCCAGATTGTCGTCGCGTCATGAACTACTCTCCAGCACTCTGTTCCGGGCGGATCTCCTGGTACCTGACCTGCCTTCTGCCCCTGACCATGTCTCCTCGTCTCTGCCTCGGTAACCTGACCTGCTTTCTGTCTTTGGACTTTGCATCTGCCCGCTCCCTGTCTGCCTGCTATCTGCCTGGACTCCCTCTCCGGAGACTCCTGTCCCATTCTGAACGTAGACTGTGCTCGCCGACCAGGCTTCCTGATTGTCGTCTGTTTGGACTCTGGAACATTGTAAATAAAGTTCTGAACTGTACTGGTTTAAATCTGTGCTGTTCTTGGGTCCACTCTAGCACCCGTTACAGGCACACTCTATGTATCTGTTTTTAGCACAATTATGGCAGTCCATTTTCTTACGCCTGCATGTGGATGCAGGGTGTGCCCTTTTCCAGCAGCGGAAACATGGGTCTTGTCCACTTTGTTCGTAGTTACTGACCTTATGAACCTTGCTTGTTGCATGAAACTGTTGGGCTTCCATTCAGGCCATTTCCATAGAAACACTAATATTGATAGCTTTCTCTAGTTTCAGGTTATTTTCTGTCAGTAGTTTCTTCTGTGCAGCTCCATTATTTAACCCACACACCAGCTGATCTCTCAAGGTGTCATCTAGTGTATCCTTAAAATCACAATGTTCAGTTAACTTCCTTACAGCTGCAACATACTTTGAAATTGCTCCGATTATTATTATTGTTATTAGGGCCGGAATGAGAATGTGAAAAGAATGTGTGAGGACCCTATTGAAATTGTTCTTATTTTAGGGGGTGATGTCCCGTCATGAAATATGAAATTATGATCCATACGTGATCCAAGCTTCACCAAACTTGCAGAGATGGATACTGGTCTGGTCCTGAACGATTCTGTATGACAATGTCCTGTGTAGAGCATAGCGCAACCTAGTGACTATACAAAATGTCAAGTTTATTCTTTTGTTGTACTGTTATCAGTCAGTTGGTCAGAACTGCTTTGAATGATGTCAGACAAGCCTACACCCCTTAATGAAGTTTAATTGTCAAGGTCATAAGTTTTCATGGAACAGTGGGGGCAGGGCAGCATAGCAACTCACCATAAAACATGGTGTCTATTCAGAGGCATAGCATGTTTGAATGCTCATGAAGTGTGCCACACTGGTCACGAGAGGTGAAAATTACAGTCAGAAATGCATCTCAGGATTACAGGTGGCAAAATTGCTCGGTAGCACCCCCTAGAAAAATTCAACGGAGCAGCCCCCACAGTGCATTTAACCTACATCCCTGAAATATGGTTACATTGTGTATTACATGGAGATCTACAAACAAGCTTCTTGGACCCATGAGCTAAACCTAACAGGAAGTCCGACATTTTGATTTGAACTTTAATTTTTCCTGCGTTTTTGAACATTTCCAAGAGGTCTTTGAGAACGAACTCGTCTGAGACAATTTATCGAATCATATTCATATGAGAAAGTCAGAGGGTGTGAAAATGGAGGCCTGGGGAATTTTGTTGTCTCACCATGAGAAACAAAATTGTTCCCATGTCACTGTCTGTGATCCAATCTTCACCAAACTTCTGAAGATGGATAATTGTCCTGCCCTGAACACATCTATGTCACACTAGTCAGTTAATTTTATCAGCCACCTAGTGGCGACAGGAACTTACTTGTAAATAACTTGAAATGTTTGCATTTTTTCTTTAATTGCTCCCATGTGGATGAAAATATCATCATAGAATTTGATCAGGGAAGGCCATCAAGGGGACAGTTTCAACCTTGGGAGTGAATATTATGAATTGTCTTTCTTTGCTGTCTTTCTGTGGCAATGTGGCAAATGTGAGTATTTCACCCTGAAAAAGAAAAATCGTTAATTTCTCCACTGCACATTGTCTTGAATTTAAAATGTTCCCAAGTTTTTGGCCATTTCCAAATTTCTTTGAGAATGAACTTATATGAGACAATTTGTTGAATCACCACCATATTAGCTGTGAACGTATTAGACATCTTGACAATGTTAAATTGCGGCGCTTTTGAGTTTTCATCAGAAGGTGTGGCCGGCACTGAGCGGGGAATTTTAATGTCTCTCCCTGAGAAACAAAATTATTCCCATGTCACTGGATGTGATCCAATCAACTTCAATCAACAAAACTTGCAGACATGGATAATGGGCCTGCCCTGAACACATCTGTGTCGCAATAGTCAGTTCACATCATTGCACCAACTAGTGGCAACAGGAAATTACATGTTTGTAATTATTATCATTACTTGTATCCATTCAAATGAATCACATTTTCAAGACTTATCCCCTGTTTGAAAACTCATGAAAGCTTGCACATATATCAGCCCAGTGAAATATTACATATTTCACAGTAGGTCACAGTGGGCGTGGCTAAATGGTTTGGTCACCCCCCCTTAAAAAGCAGCCCCTCTGGCCACTTTCACTGACAAGTACAAAGATTTGTACACACATAAAACAGACCTAGAAACATAAAATAGGCTCATGGTGTCATGACCTAAATCAAGCAGGAAAATCAGACATTATGTATTTTGTAGCCGTTTTGAGCAATTTGCACACATTTTACTTTTGCACAGATATTTGATCCAATTGACTTCAAACTTGGTCTACACAATCCTCACGTCAGGGATGAAAAGTTATAAAAATCCTGAGTTGTTGTTGATGGCCGTGGATGTAATGTGATGGAAAATGTCAGTTATTTACCATGAAAAATACAACTATTATAATTTCAACCTACCTGGTCCCATCTGCCTGAAACTTCTCTTAAGGGATAGGTGCACTGCCCTGTACACATCCATATGCCAATATTCAGTTTACGTTACAGCGCCATCTACTGTTTTCCCAACAAAAACACCAAATTACTTTGTTGTACATGATACAATCTTTGTCAAACTTCGCAAGATGGTGCCCAACTGAACAAGTCTATTTGACCAATCCAGTGAAGAGCACAGCACCATTTAGTGGCAACAGTAAATGCTACTCTCTACTCTCTGTGTTACGGCAGTAAGCGTATTGCGTCACTTCCTGTTGTTTGTGTCTGGTCGTCTTGCTGTACCTTGCTAACTATCTGAGAGGGTTTTAACGACATTAATTGTTTAACTGCTGTGTATTGAAAGTGTAAACCCTGTACTTAAGCACCCTTTAGCCCGCTCTCATTTTAGTGAATTTATCGCTACTCTTCCAACCGTTCTGTGTCGTGCTAACCAACTCAGGTATTGTACCTGGCGCACAGCAATGGCTTCTCCCTCTCGTTCTCCTCTCTCTTGCTCAGTGTGTCACATGTTTAGTTATTACTCTGCCTCATTTAGTGATAATGGTACCTGTACTAAGTGTAGTTTATTTGCTGCGTTGGAGGCGAGGCTTAGTGATTTGGAGGCTACGATCCGCACCTTGCAACCCAACCCAGTAGCTTCGCTAGCTAGCCAGCACCCATTAGCCGGTGCGGGTCGACTGAGAGCAGCTCCCGAGCAGTCGGGAAACCAGGGAAGTTGGGTGACTGTTCGAAGGAAGCATAGTCCTAAGCAGAAGCCCACGGTTCACCACCCACCCGTTCACGTTTCCAACAGATTTTCCCCACTCAGTGACGCACCCACTGAGAAACCAACTCTAGTAATTGGCAGCTCTATTTTGCGAAACGTGACATTTTCCACACCAGCGGCCATAGTCAAATGTATTCCTGGGGCCAGAGCGGGCGACGTGGAATCAAATTTAAAGCTGCTGGCAAAAAGTAAACGTAAATACAGTAAGATTGTAATTCATGTCGGCGGTAATGACGTTCGGCTACGCCAGTCGGAAGTCACTAAAGTTAATGTTGAGTCGGTGTGTGCTTTTGCCAAAACACTGTCGGACTCCGGAGTTTTCTCTGGTCCCCTGCCTAACCTGACCAGTGACGATATGTTTAGCCGCATGTCGTCGTTCAACCGCTGGCTGTCGAGGTGGTGTCCAGCAAACGACGTGGGTTTCATTGATAATTGGCAAACTTTCTGGGGAAGACCTGGTCTAATGAGGAGAGACGGCATCCATCCTACTTGGGATGGAGCTGCTCTCATTTCTAGAAATATGGCCAGATTTATTAGTCAGCCAAATTGACAATTCAGAGTTGAGGCCAGGAAGCAGAGTTGCAGTCTTACACGCTTCTCTGCGCTTCCTTTAGAGTCATCCACCTACAACCCCATAGAGACTGTGTCTGTCCCCCGTCCACATAAATTCACTAAATTCACTAAATCAAATAAGAGTTCACATAGGAACTTAATAAAAATCAACACCACTAATGAGGCAGTTTACAAAGTAAAGAGACTTAAATGTGGACTCTTGAATATCAGATCCCTATCATCTAAAGGTGTATTAATAAATGAGCTTATATCAGATAACAATATTGATTTATTCTGCCTTACTGAAACTTGGCTGTGCCAAGACGAATATGTAAGTCTTAATGAATCCACTCCTCCCAGTCACATTAACACACACATTCCCAGAGACACTGGCAGAGGTGGTGGAGTTGCAGCCATTTTCAATTCTGCCCTATTAATAAACCCTAAGCCCAAACAAAAATTTAGTTCATTTGAAAATCTCATTCTTAGCATTTCCGATCCAACCATGAAAACTCCAATTATGTTTGTTATAGTGTATCGAGCACCTGGACCCTACACTGAATTTTTATCTGAATTTTCAGAGTTTCTCTCAGCTTTGGTCCTCAAAACAGATAAAGTCATTATTGTAGGTGACTTTAATATCCATGTAGACATTGAAAACGACAGCCTTGGTACGGCATTTCTCTCACTATTAGATTCATTCGGCTTCTGTCAGTGTGTACAAGAATCAACACACACTTTTAATCACACCCTTGATCTTGTTCTGACATATGGCATTGAAATTGAGCATTTAAATGTCTCTGCGCAAAATCTGCTTTTATCAGATCATTATCTTCTAACATTTGAATTTCTGCTCATCAACTATAAACCAAGAGTCACTAGTTATTATAGCAGATGCATATCTGAGGACACTGTTGAAAATTTTAAAGAAATTATTCCCTCTGCATTAATTTCAGTGCCATATCCCAAAATAACAGAGGAGTCATATCTTAAATTTAGCCCCTCCCAGCTTGATCACCTTGCCGATTTCACTGCCGGCTCTCTACGTGCTTCACTCGATTCCATTGCCCCAGTTAAAAAGAAAACAAAACCAGTAAAGAGACTAGCTCCGTGGTATAATCTTAACACTCGCAAGTTAAAACAGAAAACTCATAAACTTGAAAAGAAATGGCGTTCCACTAAACTGGAAGAGCCACACATGGCCTGGCAGGATAGCCTTAAAGTATACAGGAAGGCCCTTCGCCGAGCAAGAAAAGACTACTATTCAGCGTTGATAGAAGAAAACAAGAATAAGCCCAGGATCCTTTTCAGCACTGTAGCCAGGCTGACTGAGAGCCATCATTCTATTGAACCATGCATTCCTAGAGCCCTCACCTGTAATGATTTTATGAACTTCTTCAATAATAAAATTAGACTTATCAGAGAAAATATCCTACACTCCACAGATTCCAGTTCAGCAACAGGAATTATAGAGGCTGTTATTAGTCCTGATGTGTGTTTGGAAAGCTTCCATCCAATTGACCTTAAGGAACTAACGACAACATTATCTTCATCTAAATCATCAACCTGTATACTAGACCCCATACCTACTAGGTTGCTCAAAGAGGTTTTACCCCTAATTAGAAATCCACTACTAAACATTATCAATCTATCCCTTGTAACAGGTTATGTGCCCCAGTCATTTAAAGTAGCTGTAATTAAACCGCTCCTAAAAAAACCTACCCTAGACCCAGAAGTTTTAGCCAACTATAGACCAATATCCAACCTCCCCTTTCTTTCAAAGATTCTAGAGAAAGCAGTAGCGAAACAACTATGTGGCTTTCTTCAGTATAATAGTCTATTTGAAGAGTTTCAGTCAGGTTTTAGAAAGCATCACAGCACAGAAACGGCATTGGTAAAAGTTACAAATGACCTCCTCACTGCATCTGATGCAGGACTTATCTCTATACTAGTCTTATTAGATCTTAGTGCAGCTTTTGACACTATCGATCATCACATCTTACTACAGAGGATGGAACACCAAATTGGCATTAAAGGATCTGCTCTAAGATGGTTTAAGTCCTACCTATCTGATAGATATAATTTTGTTCATGTTAATGATGAATCATCAAGATATGACAAGGTTAGTCATGGAGTCCCACAAGGTTCTGTGCTTGGACCATTACTATTTACTCTATATATGCTTCCTGTAGGTAAAATTATTAGAAAGCACTCCATACATTTTCACTGTTATGCAGATGACACACAACTATACTTATCAATGAAGCCAGATGAAACCCATCAGTTAGCTAATCTACAGTCATGTCTTAAGGACATTAAAAACTGGATGTTTCATAACTTTTTAATGTTAAACTCTGACAAAACTGAAGTCATTGTGCTGGGCCCCAAACACATTAGAGACTCATTATCCAGCAACATAGTTAATCTGGATGGCATTGCCTTGGCCTCCAGCACCACTGTCAGAAACCTGGGTGTTATCTTTGACCAGGAGCTGTCTTTTAAATCACATGTTAAACAGATTTCAAGGACCGCCTTCTTTCACCTCCGTAACATTGCTAAAATCCGGCACATCCTGTCTCAACAAGATGCAGAAAAACTAGTTCATGCGTTTGTTACTTCCAGGCTGGACTACTGTAATTCTTTATTTTCAGGTTGCCCTAACAAAATTTTAAAAACTCTTCAGTTAATCCAAAATGCAGCAGCGCGTGTACTGACTAGAACTAATATCAGAGACCATATTTCCCCCATACTGGCTTCTCTGCACTGGCTCCCAGTTAAATTCAGAATAGAATTTAAAATCCTTGTTCTCACCTACAAAGCTATTCATGGTCAGTCACCATCTTATCTTGAACAGCTCATAGTACCCTATCGCCCATCCAGAACCTTACGCTCCCAGGATGCAGGGTTATTGGTGATCCCAAGAATTTCCAAAAGTAGAATGGGAGGCAGAGCTTTCAGCTATCAAGCTCCTCTCCTGTGGAACTATCTTCCAGTCTTGGTACGGGAGGCAGACACACTCTCTGATTTTAAGAGTAGGCTTAAAACCTTCCTTTTTGATAAAGCTTATAGTTAAGGCTGGCCTATCTAGCCCTTAGTTATGCTGCTATAGGCTTAGGTTGCTGGGGGAACACTCCATGATTCACTGAGCTTTCTTCTCTCCCCCCTCTGACTCCGACTCCTTCTCTGCTCCTGTAAATGTCCATATCCTTACACTAACTTTACTTCTTCCCCGGAGTCGTTGTGCTTTACCATCCTGCAGGTTTTTCTAGGTCGCGGTGGGAGGTGCTGCTGTGGTCCTGCCTGATGCCCCCTGGCCACATTAGGAAAGGAGATCCTGTGACTTGGATCCTGTGACTTGGATCCTAGGCTGGATTTCCAAGTGCAAATCGGGACCCACAGATCACAATGGCTTCTGGATCAATAGACTACACCTGCTTCTGGACCACTACACTTCACATAACCCTGGATTTACAGATTCTACATACTCTTGGACTCAGCAACACCCAGATCTTCCTACATGGAGTACAATGACTCCTGGACCAACAGAGTCCACCTGCGTCTGGATCACTAGACTTTCCATACATCCGGACTCATAGAATCCACAGACTCTGGGACTCATGGATGTTTTATGCATTCTAAATGAACTGTTGTTATCATGTTTTTGTGTTCTGTACAAGTGACATTTATTGCACGTCTGTCCGTCCTAGGAAGAAGGATCCCTCCTCTGTGGCTCTTCCTGAGGTTTCTTATTTTCCCTGTTTAGGGTTTTTTTAAATTTTTCCTCACCCGGTTCGAGGGTCTAAGGGCAGAGGATGTCACATCTGTACAGTTTGTCAAAGCCCAGTGAGATAATGTGTAAATTGTGATTTCGGGCTATACAAATAAAATTTGATTTGATTTGATTTAATGCTTTTCCATCATGTACATCAAGGCAGTAGGTTGATGAGAGTTGAGACCTTGATGAGGCTTTATTGTAAAGCTGACAATACTTCACTGAATGGCCTGGGTGTGGCGCCACAGCAACTTGCCATAAAACACGGAGTCTTTGTTTGGGTCCAGTGAACACGCACAAAATGTGTCACATTGGCTGGTCACAAGTGAAAAAATTTCTTAGTCTTTCAGTGTAAAATACATTTCAGGATGACATGTGGCAAAATGGCTCTGTAGCGCCCTCTAGAAAAATTTATCAGAGCAGCCCTCACAGTGTTTTAAGCCGACACACTGGAAAAAAGAAATAATCATCCGAAAAACATCTCGCACTAGCTAGATGCGCAAAGTAACATTCTTTGTGCAGTAAGCGCCTCATGTCTGAGTTCAGGGCACATCTACTGTAACATAAGGAAAAGGATGCTGGAGGGTTCAGTCGCCTCATGCCCTGACTGGCAAGAAGAGGCAAGGGCCTGTTCAACACTGCTTACAGTTTTAATTAGAGCCCGAAAGTGGTAAATGTAATGGTAAGTGCCCTGTATTTAATGTATGTAGCACTTTTTTAGTCATTTTTGACCACTCAAAGAGCTGTTAAACTACAGGTTTTGCATTCACCCATTCACACACACATTCATACTGGTGGCAGTGACTACCTCGTAGGGTGTCACCTGCTCATCAGGAGCATTAACCATTCACACACACTCATACACTAATGGAGCAGCATCAGGAGCAATTTGGGGTTCAGTGTCTTGCTCAAGGAACCCTCAACACGTTTAACTGCAGGAACCAGGAACCTTCCAATCACTGGACAAACGCTCTTACATCTAAGCCATAGCCACCCATGTGAGGACTTTTTGGAATTGCTCGGATTATTTCTATTATTATGTGTGCCTGATGCATGCAAATGCAACTCAAGAACTCAAGCCCACCGAAATTTGGAGCCATGCCACTCCGCAATACATGAACATAGAAAAATTAGTTAAAGGTTAAACTGGTCACAAGATGTGAGATTTTTCTGGCCAAAAAGGGGATTTTGATCATTAAACCATTCTCCCAAAAATACAGTTTACATTTAGATTAATTTTTAAGTACATTTCTGATTTTAGAATGATTGTGAGTGGGACATGACCACTACAGTGGAGGGGACTGTAACATTTTCTAAAACTTATCTCTTTAAATCACTCTCAAGCCCACGATTTTCGGGTCACGAGCTTTTTTTTTTTCAGAATATTTGGTTGAGGGAGGCCAAAAGTGACAGGAACACCAAGCATCTCATAAACCCCGTTTCCACCGAGCAGTATGGTATGGTTCAGTACAGAACACATTTTTTTGCGTTTCCATTGTCAAAAGCTGTAAATGGCACCCTTAATTAGCGATGCCATGCCAGTTTTGTCACCCTTCACTTGGCGTACCAACCAGAGCTAAACTGTACCATAAAGAGGGGGGCTAGATCAACTGCAGTCCTCTTATTGGTCAACAAAATCACCACTTCCCTCCAGCGGTGAGGCCGTCTTTTTCCTTCCACTGTGCAGCCTTTTCTCAAACAGAGCCTGTCTAATTTGTGTGATAAACAGCTTGTATGCTTACAAGAAACAACACAATATGCTCGATGTCCTCCATCGTTTCCTTTGCTTGTTGTTACAGTTTCTTCGTCGACTTTATTAGTGGGATACACTGTACGATGTTTTCTATGATGTCCCACTACTTACGTAACTGGCAAGGCCAGGCTACTCCACGGACTAAGTAATTGTATAGTTGCCAGTGGAAACGCATGCCTGTTAAGAGCTTACTGTTCCCAAGTGTGCCACAACAAAATGAACTGAACCATACTGCTTAGTGGAAACATGGTTATAAGGTCCTATTACAACTGAGCCAGGAAAATGATGAAGAAAAGCAGAGACTTCCAGTTTATTTCTCTTGCTCTTATTGCCAAGTTTTTTAATTTTTCCTACACAACTTATATATCAACCTAAGTGTTGAGAAAGTTACTTTCAAAATGTAATGTATTACACTACTAGTTAATTGCATTTGAAAGTCATTAGTTACTTTACGATATTGCTTTCTGATAGAAAAATACTGGGTATTGTATTCTTGTAATCTTGGTGATTGTATATCTTGTTCTGCAAGAAATGGAAATATGCAAGTGGACTTGAGGATAGAGGAGGCAAACTTTCAACTGAGAGTCTCCCCTATTCCAGATAAGAGATAAGTCTTCCGATGCTAGGCTCAGTGGCAGTATGGCATACAGTGGGAGTAATCTGCATTGTGCTTCAATACTAAAGTATTTCTCTACTTGGGGAGCTTGTTAAGTCTATGTTGTGTGAGATTCTGTGCACGCTGACTTCAACATCCGTTTTTTGACAGTGGTGACAGTGGTGGAGTTACACTACTTTTTGTGTACTTTTACCAAAATAAATGCCAAAGTATATATGTGTAGGCATTAGAAAATGAGGGGGTCATTTTTTACAGTGGGTAAGAAAGAGTAGAGGCACACATTTATTTCAGTTCATATTAAATCCTGTAGTGACCAATACTGTGCAGCTCATTTTCATGGCAGACTCATTTTAAAACAGTTAAATTGGGCGCAGGAAAAGGTCCAGGAAAAAACAGCTTTGGTTGCTTGAGTTGGCTTGCACACTTGTCCTCAGCCTCTCTCTTCTGTTTGCTATAGCAACATCAAGTCTGTCAGTTAGTTTAGTGTTAGCAGAACCCTCTCCAACACTGGCACGTACATGATGTCTCCCTTATGCAGTGTACCACAACAATAACAATGCACAAAAATGACTCTTACATTCATAAAAAACCTTTAATATCACTTACTGAATACTAACAAAGTTTGCTAATTCTCTCTTTAATAGACACTGAATGCAATTTGGTCACTAATCACTCACTTCAGCGTGGTACCCAATAATGATTAATTATTGTTAAGAATTTAATTCTTATTCACTAATTGCTGTTAGTAATTAATTAATAATCAATAACCAAAATGATTATACAAGGCCTACCAACTGGTTTTGGGCTGTTCTATACTGTGACTGATAGTGTAAATCAAGAGAAATGGCAAGGAAGGCAGATGAGGTATAAAAAAATCTGGTGGACAGGTAAATTAATACATGCATAAAAGAGGACGTAGCATGCACAATGAAAGAGAAAACCAGTTACTGCAACCATACAGATTTTCTGTGGAGACCAGGAATTAATAGTACATAATTTGGTTTGCTTTGGGTCAATAATGAAAATATCATAAGTGAATATTTTATTTAAATTGTACTTTTTATTTTACTGAGATATTTTAAGACCAACAGCTGTTTCCAGTTCATATTTTGGACTGTTCTGACTTAACACTGACAATTTCATACACATAGCCCTCAGCAGCTGTTAAGGAGGGGTGCATGCAAATCTTGGTGAGAACCAAATATCTATTCCTGAAAAATGCATTGATCAATCTGTTTGGACCAATGTCAAGATCCTCACAGTGTGGACACAATACAACCTACGTTTTCTTTTAGAGAGATCACTTTTCTGAGGGCTCATCCAGAGAGATCTCATCGTGTTTCACGGCAGGTACTGTCAGGTGTCAATAAGATTTTAGCAGCTGTTGTTGATTGGCTAATCTAAACCTACAGTAAATTCCCCTATTCTGATTTGTGGATTGCTTTCATGCCAATATACAGTACAGACTTGGCTACTTGAACACATGAGTTGTTTTTGTTGCATTTGTCTGTGTGTCTGTATGTCTGTCTGTTACTCACTCACTGACTGAGAGACAGACAGATACACACACAAACCTGTCATTTAGTCATAGTAGAAAAATCAATGGGAAATTATGCGACATAGAAATTAAATGCCAATGGCAGCTAAGTGAAGCCTGTTATCTTGAGCAAACTCACAAGAATTTACACTAGATTGGATTATATTTAATCTATTAATCCCTGAAGGTAAATTGTGGCGTTGTAGCAGCTGGTCATACACTGTAAATCAATCAAACATTCACAATAGTAAAAACCAACACCATTTTTAAAATGTATGTAAAATATCACTTTTTTTTCAATATTGATATATATGTATATATAAAGTCCCCACTCGCCCTCTCTGTGCGCGGTCTTGTTTCTCCTTCAAGCTCGGGTCCTCTACCAGAGGGCTGTGAGCCCGAGGGCCCTGCTCAGTATCTTAGCTGTTCCTAGGTCTATCTAGCGAGCATTCCAGCATTTAATCCTTGTCTCTTTGTGTCCCATCTATATTCCGTGTTTCGATTACCAAGTTTGCCTTATCCTTATCTGTACTTTCGCATAAATTGAATTCCTGGTTTTGACCATTATTAATAAAACGACTACCGATTCAGAAAGCTCCCTGGACAATCATCAACAAGGAGGACGTGTTTAGAAAAAAACAGCCTCGTCTGCGGTCGTCTGGCTAGGCATCGTGTGAGTCGTTAAGGTCACAAGAGCCCGGGTGTAAATCACTCGAGAGTGCTTGCCCCTCACCCTTGTTTCCGTGTGACACCTTGGGTTCACATGGCCCCAGGTGTGTGTGGGGGTTAAACCGCCTGGGGAGGGCTCCCAAGACAGCATTGTAGGTAGCAGACAAATGGTGTCTTAGTCCACCACCCCTGTTTAGAGAGGGTTTCTCCAAGTGGACATAGATGGCCTCTTTTACTCCTCTTTCAAACCATCTGTCCTCTCTGTCCAGAACGTGGACATTGGAGTCCTCAAAGGAGTGACCTTTCTCCTTAAGATGCAGATGTACAGCTGAGTCCTGTCCCGATGAGGTGGCTCTCCTGTGTTGTGCCATGTGTCTGTGGAGGGGCTGTTTGGTTTCCTCTATATAAAAGGTCAGAGCACTCCGCTGTGCATTGAACAGCATACATAACATTACTGAGCTTATGCCTGGGTGTTTTGTCCTTGGGGCGGACCAGTTGCTCTCTTAAGGTCTGGCCCGGTTTGAAGTTAACTCGAATTTTGTGTTTTTGGAAGATTCTTCCGAATTTTTCTGATAGACCTGCCACATATGGGATAACCACGTTCTTCCGTTTTTCCCTTTCTGCCTCCATCCAGGACCTTTCTAGGTCCAGAGTCAGGAACCGGGCAGGTACCATCGCTGCAGACCCCTCAAACCTCGGACACAAACTGTTCAGACTGCTTCCCTCTGGTAGGCGCTACAGAGCTCTGTTCGCCAAAACCACCAGATTCAAAAACAGTCTCTTCCCCCAGGCTGTCTCCCAGATCTCCCCATAAGCCAACGGTCAACGTTATGAATATTTGCACACTTGCACATTACTGCACTATTGTACAACATTCCACTTTTGAATGTCAGTGTATATATGTATATATATTATATATATTTTCCTTCTCTCCTTCACGTGTCCAAGACAGAAACACCAGAGTCAAATTCCTAGTATGTATACACATACCTGGCAATAAAATCTGATTGTGATTCTGATTCTCCAATTCTGAACATAGTTACTCTGGTCCTAAAAGTTACGCCTATCAAACTACAAATAAAAAAATGTAGTGTTGCACGTGAAAGGCATCACTCAGACGCAGGACTGTTGTGAGAGGGTTAACTTTGACAGCGTCAAACGGCTGGCGAGGGATACATTAAAAAGACAGACAGGGCGAGGCGGTGATTCCGGCTCCTCGACACCAAACTACCTGTGATAAAAAGGGTTTTACTATGAAAAATGTCAGAAAAAGAAAAAGTTTAGAGTGGTGTAAGACAAGAGATGCTTCTTGCTAGTGGGTTGCACTTTGCCTTTTGGTTACTGAAACATGAAAACAAAAAAAAAAAAACTATGAACATGTGATGAATGTACGTTTTTGTATTAATTTATTGATGAATATTAAAAAAATTAAACTTGTAAATGGACTGACTGTATCATTCTTTTTGGAAAAAAAAAGCTGTTCCGTCTATACACCACCCCCACCCACCGCCAGAGAGAGAGGGAGGAGGAGGAGTAGGAGGAGGGGTGACGGTGCAGGGGTGCAGGGTGTGATTGCAAACACCAGAAAAGTGTGATAAAAAGGGTTTACTCTTAAAAATCTCTCATTTTAAAGAAAAAAAACTACGAGCGCTGTACGTGTTTTTTTGGTGATTATTAAAAAGCATGATGCATTTCATGGAGGAAATTAAGTTTGATCGAGACTGCAATTGCCTTCTTCGTGTCTCATTGTAGGACCCAGTAGGTGTGAAAAACTTATTTCCTTAAACGAAACGTTAAATGTTTCGGAAAACTGTGAACATATGATGAATGAAGAACCAGATAATATTTTATGGATTTATACTTCTGATCAACCATTGTACGCAGAACTGTGAAAGAAAAATAAAAAAAATCAACTTTGTGAAGGGACTGCCTGGATCTTTTGAAGACGAAAACCTGTTTCCCCCATATCAGCGTCATTTGATTATTCTGGACGATGTCATTTTTCAAGCGAGCGATCATCCTGAAGTGGTACGAATTTTCACTCAATACAGATATCAAAGAAACATGTCATGATGCTGACGCAAAATGTTTTTCATCAAGGTAAACACAGTCGTACCATCAGTCTAAACTGTAATTACCTATTGTTGTTTATAAACCCGCATGACAGATTGCAAATGAGCGTGTTAGCTCAACAGATCTTCCAACGGCAAAAAGCTTTCTTTATGGACAGTTTTGAAGATGCTACCAAAGTGCCTCACCAGTATTTAATCATAGACGTCACACTGGGCTGTCTAGAAGCCTACACACTCTGATCAGGAATACTACCCCATCAGTGGCGGGCGATTAACCTACCTAAAAAAAAGTAAGCGATTATGTCAGATCGAATAAAAAGAAATGAGCTTTAACTGAAAACTCTTTACCGTGCCTCCCCTCGGAAATGTAAAGACATTCTGCACAAATGTTCTTCAGACTTTCTTCAGACTCTGTGCGAGATCACTTTTAATATTATAAACGGTAACAATGTCAATTTAAGATATTAAAAAAACAAAAGACAATCATCAGAGTGCTCGCCAATAAAAGAATCGGAATCGAACGCAAAGGACACGTGTTGAAAAAGCAGTCTGGAGGGTTTCTATTACCTCTGCTCTTGGCGGCCCTGTCATCGGGAATCTGATCAGAGGATTTGTTCAAAGATAATCACAACGATGGCTCAAAAAATGTTTCTGGTGATGTCTCACCAGCTGTATCATCTGCAGCAGTAGTAGTGGGGCAGCAGTCTGAACCCTCAATGAGACCAACGGCCGAACACGAACTGGATGTCAAAATGAGAGTTGTATTAAATGATCCGGGATTAAAGGCTTGTGAAAAAATTAAAAAATTACTACGATATGTGGCAAAGATAGCTCTCTCCGCTCAAACAAGGTGAAAAGGAAGACAAACGCGTGACTTTAACGCTTCCTCAAGAAATCGCGTTCCTCGTCGCAGGCCATGGTCTTGAAACGGCACAGGACTCTGTTCCAGGTCCTGAAATCGAACAGGACGCTGTTCCGAGTCCTGAAATAGCACAGGACGCTGTTCTGGGTCCTGAAACAGAGGCTGGAGGAGTAGTTCAGGAGGTGTTGAAAAGCCTCTGCCTGCAAGACAGAAAAATGCCGAATACATCTTCCGAAAGTTAACTCAGGCTAGAGTAGGCTGGACATCTAAAGACAAATTGTATACAAGGGACATATTGTCTAAGGCTCTCATATGATCGACTTGTTAAAAAAATCTGTCCGTCTCTCACTCCATACCACCCAGAGGTTGGACTTTAGGTTGTTTTTTAAATACATTGAAAAAAGTCAATATCTCCTTATCCTCTGTGAGGAACCCTCAAGCTCATGCTCAATACCCTCATCTCCAATCAGAGGAGGCAGAAGAGTAGGAAACGGCGAGTATGTCGCCCATTGTCACCCCCCGGACAGAGAAAACCGTAAGATCTGCCAGAAAAATGGCCTCACTTTGGTTTAGTCCCCCGGGACAAATCAAATCAAATCAAATCAAACTTTATTTGTATAGCCCAAAATCACAATTTACATATTATCTCACTGGGCTTTGACAAACTGTAGAGATGTGACATCCTCTGCCCTTAGACCCTTTAACCGGGTGAGGAAAAACTAAAAAAAAAAAAAAAA
>KV751369.1:4740100-4761522 GCA_001698575.1 Mola mola | reverse complement strand
AGAAGATATAAAAACAAAACTATTAAAAGATATAAAAACTAGGTCACTTAGCTAGCTAGGAGTATTGCAGTAGCTTGCACGGTCAAACGCACGTGCGTGGTGACCATGTGTTAGAAAAGAAGAGATCTAAGAGATCTAACCCTTGTTGGCCGTCTTGGAGGAGAAAATTAATGCAAGCGCAGAGGGTGCAGCTATAAGGCCCAAAATAATATTTGACCCTGAGGTATCTATAATCGTGGTTGGATTGCCGATGGAAGTTGGGGAAAACATTTTTGCATAAACTAAGTAGCTGCTTAAGGAAGGACCGTGTAAACAAGTAAAGGGGGTCAATCAGGGCTACTGAAGGTGGAGTGTATGTCCACAGAGGAAAAAAATTTGTATTCTTCATTTAAAGAATAAATTAAAGGACCCCTTCTGCCTACCGAAATATCTATTTACGCTCAGCCAAATCTCAAACTGAATGGCTGCTTGAGCTAAACTTCATCGCAAGAAGATGGCCAGCTCACCAGACAGGATGTTATGGAAAAGGGGACTGAAACGAGATGTAATCTAAGTAATCAGGAACGTGATACATACAGCCTACATGTGCACCTTAAGCTTCTACATTGGAATATCAAAGGATGTAATTTAGCAAATTGTAAACCCATAGTATAAATTTAAAAGTCAATTGGTGCCAATTGTCTCCCTAAATTAGACTTCTTCAAGGGGAAAATGATATTGCATTGGATGGGTATGTATGGTTTGGCTTAAATAGAGAGACACATATGAGAGCATTCATAGTATCAGGTGGTATAGGACTATTAGTGAAGTCTAGTTTATTTCAAGATAACTATAGAATAATCTGAATTAGAATTTCAGGAACTCCTTGTTTTACAGATTGTAGAGGATAGAGGATTTTGGATTTTGTTCATTGGTACAATCAGATCTGGATGACAGTGAAAATTACACCAAAATTTATGAAACAGAAAAAGAATAAACCCTATTGGAATAAGGAACTGGGTGAATTATGGTCGGATATGTATATATAGGAACAGCTGATATCCTGCGCAGGACTCGCGAGTTTCAATTAGACGACAGAGAGCAAGAAAACAAGGAGATTTATTTTTTAAATAACTGTGTCAAAAACAGTCTGAAGGCTTTGAACATTTCGTACAAACCCCATCAAGCCCAGCAGCTGCAGTACAGTAATCAGTCCTGCATTGCATCATTTATTTTTTATGCTTTTAATCACATGTGTATGTGTGATTGAGATCACGATATTATCCCAAATAGGCAGAGGTACAACTTCTTCTTCTGCAGTTATTTTAGGGAAATTAGACAAATCTGCGCCATTAATCCTTGGTGCATGTATATGCAGGTCATGATCAGTTGATTTGATTAAGCGTCCATATAAAGAGTGGATTCAGAATTTCCAATCCCTCAAATTTTTAATGTGATTAAGAAATTTTGCGCATGTATATATAGCTAATGTATTTTTGACTGTAATCTACATCCTCAAAACAAGTCACTTTACTGCCTTGCATGATGAGTGAGGGTTTTAACTCCTGCTCTACCACAGCGTTGAGTAGGATATAGCAATCAAATCCTCTGTGAGTTGCATTTTCGTACACAGGTCTCCTGAAATGCATGAGAAACTTGTGCGCACAATCAACACCCAATGCCTGCCACTCGACCCCTTGCCACGTTTTTGTGCATACTTAAAAGGGAATGTGATGACCCTTCGGATTGAGATAGGTTTCAAAGTCCATCCATCCATCCATTTTCTACCGCTTATCCTGTTAGGGGTCGCTGGAGCCTATCTCAGCATCTTCGGGCGAAGGTGGGGTACACCCTGTACAAGTCATCAGTTCATCGCAGGGCCAACATATAGAGACAAACAACCATCCACACTCACATTTACGGGCAATTTAAAGTGACCAATTAACTTAACCCCCTGTTTTTGCATGTGTTTGGACTGTGGTAGGAAGCCAGAGTACCCGGAGAGAACCCACACAGATATAGGGAGAACATGCAAACTCCACACAGAAATGCCCTGACCCGAGAATCGAACCCAGGACCTTCTTGCTAACCACTGCACCACTGTGCCGCCCGGGTTTCAAAGTCATAGAATATAATTTTGTCTGAATGACTCTCAGGTGGAACTAAGGGCTGCATTTAACTCAGATGGTTTTCTGAGGATTCTATTTCAGTCGTCAATTTCACCCCGGAAATTTGTACATTTCTGCCTCGTGCACACGTGTGGTTTAATGCCTTCTCTCATAGCCACATGATATAATTTATTACATTTTAGACATTTTTTACACATTTGAAAGAGGCTGACGTTTCCATCGACCCCGGCTTTGTGTTGAAGCACACGGTGTCGGGGGGAACAACAAACTCTGTGGCAATCGTTACAGGCCTGAGTCTCTGTTGCGTCCAGGCTATAGGCAGCTTCCTGACAAACAGAACAATAACCTTTGCAGCGATGAGTGTGAGGACTGTAATAGCCTTTGAAACAGTAGTTATAGACATATCTGCACCCAAGAAATCTTTTGAGATTTTTAGTGCCGTAGTAGTGATTTTTAAAAAGAAAGTAAAACAACGGATTAGATTGATAAGAAAAATCGGTCTGGAACTGATTGATGGGTCGTTCGCCTTCCTTTCTGTAAAATACGACAATTTTGCGGTCCAAAACTCGTTCAAATTGTCCGATGTTGTTAAGTCACATGCGTTAGACAGACTGAGTTCAAGGAGATAAGCACAGATAGCAAATCAGAGTTGATTGTCAGAATTATTCGCACAGTACAGAAAGCACTTTTTGTTTGATAAAATTTGATCATCTTATGGTTTTTCCAGCTTTCTTTTACCGTCACCTCTGGGGCTGCAAATGACCTGTCCAGTCAATTTTTTCAGTTTTTACAATCCGTCATGATTGACATTTTAGATTGCACAAGTCAATCCAAGAGAGCTTAGTAACCAGACAGATCCATGTCATTGTGTCAACGGACACGTTTTTTTGCAACCTCTCGCCTCTCATTTCCAGCTGTATCACATCATGACGTCTGACTTGAGAGGATATATTTTCTGCCAAATTTTGTGCAACAGCCATCACATTACCATAAAATGAAACATAATCGGGAACAAGTTGGGGGTCAGGGATATTTATAAGCTCTCTGATTTCTATGTTCTTAAACACACTATGCGTGATCACACTGGGGTGAGAAGGAAGTGATTCAGCTGCATTTCCCCGGCTTTGTACAGGCTGATGGACAGGAACAGCAGGAGTTTCAGCGCCTTGTTACGCCGCTAGAGAATGTTGTGAATCAGGGGATTCTGCATTGTCATTCATATTGCCAAGCATAAGACCCTGACATGCATCATTGATGGCCTGAAAAGGATCTTCGGAGGTAGAGGGAGTTTCATTTTGTAGTTGAATGGGATCCTGATCAGAGAGGAGTTGACAAACCTCATCAATAGCGTCAAAAACACCCATGGTCTTAATTTGAACTGAACGATTAAAGACCAAAAATCTTAAATATAACTGGCTAATGTTGAGCTAATACAATCATTCAATTAATCAATTTTAATTTGTATAGCCCAAAATCGAAAATACTAATTTGCCTCTGAAGGATTTACAATCTGTACATAACAACACCCTTTACCCTTAGATCCTCAAACTGGGTGAGGAAAAACCCCAAAACCCTAGACAGGGAAAAAGAAGAAACCTCAGGGAGAACCACAGAGGAGGGATCCCTGTACCTAGGATGGGTAGACGGGCAATAGATATCAGAAGTACAGAACAAAACAATATGACGGTCATTGCAGCCTGTGGACACCAAAACATAAGAACTGAGTCCAGAAGCATATTATTAAAGAGCAGAGTCCACTCACAAGAAACATGAAAAAAATCATTCATTTCCACTGCCGACTTGAAGAAAGAGGGTCGACACTGTCCAGCACACACAATAACATTGTTATCATACCATAATATTGTTGGCGTTGTTGATAATTAAAAGAACTTCAATAGGAGTCTCCGGGACATGGAGTGCTTTCACCAGTTGAGTAGAAATGTTTTGCGAACCGAGAACTTCCTCTAACTCTAAAGCATCCCATTCATCAGTCAGAGCTGAATAAACACAGACACACAAATAAATAAATAAATAAAAATAGAAAAAAATTCCAAACATTTTCTGGAATGAAGAAGCACAAGACCTTTAAGAGATGATTATTGTAAAACTGTAAAAACAATAAAAGTCATGGAAAGTAATGAGAAAGCAATTCAAGCTCTGTGAAGAATTCTCCCACTGCAAAATAACTCTCTCTAATACATTTTTAGTAGCACTCAGTTATTGTGAAATATTTTTTTTATCTGGTCATAACTTTGGCGGTGGTGGTGGTGGCAGGAGAAAATGTTTTGAGACAAAAGCAAAACTCAATCAGAATTGCTTTGCCCTGTTCAGGATCCATCTGTTCTCTATGACTCAAGGACTGACAGAGAGTGAAGGGGAGGGGAGGTGACTGTGAAGGAGGAGGAATAGGAGGGGGAGGACTCACACATAGATGCATTGTTGCTGTGGCAGATGTTACCTCCAGGACAGTCAGAAACCCTTCTGTATTCATTCTCGCATCTAAAGTCGTCCTGTCAAAAAACTTGACGAAAGGTGGATTATATCTCGGTCTAAAAGGAACCATGGTCCATGAACCATGACTCAACTCTAATAGAAACTTATTAGCTGACTTTTTTTTATTTTTTTCTGAGTGCCTAGGCTGCATTCTACCCAGCCCCCCCCCCCCCAAAAAAAAATAGACTGTGTCTTTGGCAGTTTTGGTAATACTTGGCTATTTCGCTGTCTAGCTGCAAGGTGCATCTGCAGGGATCAGATGACAGAAATAAAGAAGTGTGCTGCATGTCTTACTCTATGTGTGTCATCTTCCTTTTCCTATCAGATGCTGGTGTATATTTCAGTTACCTGGCAACTCCTTTAAGAACACTGCAACAATACAGAAGCCGAAATTTCGCAAACAGAAATGTCACAATTTTTTTATGTTCAGGTGCACATTCAAAAAAAAACAGTACATTACAAGCCACCAATGTACTTGTTCAGCTACTTTACTTAAGAGAGCAGGGTTGTCAGCATTTGCTCTTTTCAAGTATTCAAATTTATCCTGACCTCCTAATGCAAGGGAAGTGTTATGAAGTGGTACTGTTTATTTATGTGTTATATAATATGATGGTACAGATGTACAGGGCTGACCCAAGCAGCAATGATAAGGAAGGATGTTAAATCCTGAACCCCAGGCTTTGTGTAAAAAGCACACTGGTGCTGTTTTATCCTGGAATTCTCATAACCTTAATATTGGAATGAAAGATAGCTTCCCTGTTCAGAGACCATTTTTAGCGTTTTCTTTCACTATTTCATATTTTGTTACCATTATAGATATTGAGAATAGGATAAGAAGTAATGCATTGAATAAAGAACTTGAGAACCAGTAAGTTCTACTTTAAGGTTAAATAACTACAAACCAGTGTTGTGCCAAGATAATTATGCCCGACAGGAATTGTTCCCCCTGTCTGCGGACCGCCCGCCCATCGAAAAGGATCTACGTTTGTGCGCTTCGATTTCAATGAAGTAAATGAAAAATGCTTGTGGCTTAATTTGTCATTCTGGTGCATTTTATGGACTGGGTTTTATACAATAACTACTAACTTGTGGCTCGATAGATTTTTTATTATTTTAGTGATGCCGTTTTATCGACCAGGTTTTATAAGCTAACTCGTGGCTCTCTGTGAAATAGTAATGCTTTCATTCTTCTGTAATTGTGTTATTGCACTTTGTACTATCATTAATTGAGTTGAAGAAGACCGTCAACTAACAACAAAGCAACTGTATTTTCTTGATAAATTTACAGCGTAAAATGTAGTCAATTTGCTACTCAGTAATCTACTGATACAAAGCTAGATCAAATCATACTGCAAACCTGTTGTAGTATGCTACCATGATAGCCTACCTTTACATTTTGTTCTGTACTGAATTCCCTATCTAGAGTTGTAAATAATACATTCTGTACACATATACAACTACTTCTAATTTCAAATGATCTGCCACAAAATGTATCCCGTCCATAATACACAGATGAGACCAAACCATCAAGTGTTTTCTTTTGCAAATACTTGACATCCTGCTTGATAAACCTGGTGAATATGCATAAGTTTCTCTATTCCTGGAAAAAGTAAGGGGAAAATAAATTATTTTAGATTGAAGCATGTTGAAGGAGGAATTATTTCCTCTCCTTCTGCCCAGGCTCGTTATACCTTAGTGGAAAGGTTGATAAAGCACTCTTCAACTTCTCGAGTCCAATAGCTTTTGTTTATTTCACGCAGAGAGTAGATACAGAGTCAGCGCTGAGCCCTCTGTCCAACCACCTTAAGGATGGAGTAGAAGAAGGGGCGATATCTAGGTTACACAATCCCTTATACCTTCTAGGCTCTTCCTACTCAGAGGAGGAGGCCTTCCCTGTTTGTTATCAGTAACTTTAACTATGTGTAGCCAGACCGGCTCTAACTGGTTTGTGGCGGTTGAGCAGCGGTTGTGGTGCAAACTATCTAAGTGTGCAGCAGATAATAACAAATCCTTTATTTAACAGTGCATAGCTTGACAATCATCTCCCTGTTATTGAGTCTTAAGATGAACTAGACAATAACATAACAAGCATATGGTTAGGACCTTAAACTGCAAGAGCATCCCCCATTTCAGAAGAAGTCGGAAAAACTGTGCCTCATTTATTTTTCTATTAATATGAGTTTATTTCATTTTAATTTTAAACAGTTTGTTGTGTAGTTGTGAGTTTTATCTCACATTTTTATTGTATTTATTTTCCTGTAGAAATCACCTTTTATGATACTTAAGGGCTTCTGTACCTTTCGCGCTTTCCTAGTCCCCTCCCCCTCTGCCTCTCAGTGCCGGTAAATGCGTTGCAGAGGTAAGTTGAGGAAAAATATTAGCCTGTTTTCTGTGATTATTTATAGAAAAAAACTCTTGTAATTTTGGATGTTGAACAGTCCTACGTCGTGTGGTGATGTTTTTAAAGTACGTCCAGCAGTTTTGTGCCGCTCGGAAATTAACAATGAAAGTTACGTTGATGTTTTCATTTAACTGTTATGGCGTGATTTTAAACTAACGGTGCCGCTGCTAATTGCTATGTAGGAGTTATGCACCACTTCAGCTTATTATTTTCTGTGAAAATAGGTGCTAGAGCAGAAGGAGAGGTGCAGAGCCATCACATGTTTATTTGTGTTTTCTGACGTCTTCTACAGGTATGTTAATTTTTATCCTAATTCCATTTTCTGTTTTGTTTCTCCCAGTATGTGTGTACCTTTTTGCTCTGTCCAGTCGGTGTCGCTGTGTGCTCTGTTTATTGTGGGGGGGTTTTGTTAATATTTGCTATTAATTCATTACTCCTGTTATGAGAAAATGAAAGGTTTTCTAGATGTTTTTGTCACTAGATATCAAGGTCAATTTTGATTTAATAATTTTTTAAAACTAATATGTATAAATGTAATTTTATTGCCGATTTTGAGAAACATGTTTAACTCTCCGAGTGCCGGTAAATGCATTGCAGAGGTGCTAGAGCAGAAGGAGAGTTGCAGATCCATCACATGTTTATTTGTGTTTTCTGACGTCTTCTACAGAGACTACATAAATGTTGTAAATTGGCCCTGGTCTGTCGTCTGTCCAATCACCTCCGTTACATGTACATCCCAGTAACTTTTTCCAGGAATAAAGAAACTTGTTCAAATTAAAAGATTTATTAAGCAGTATGTCACATAGTTGCAAAATAAAACACTTGGTGGTGGGGCCTTTTTAAGTAGCTGTATATACAGTATATGCAGTATATTATTTCCAGCTGGTGATTGAAAATTTATTACAGAACAACATATGAAGGTATTCTATCATGGTAACCAACCACAACACGTTTAATTGCAGCATGTTTTGATCTAGCTTCCTATCAGTGGGTTACGGAGAAGCTAATTGACTACATTTTAAATCATTACATTGTGAAATTATGAAGAAACTACATTTGCCAGAGAAAAAATATTTTACTGCTTTGTTGTTTGTTGACTACTATTCAACTCAATGAATGATGGCACAAAGTCAAATAACTCGTAGATGGCAAAATAAACGCATTCATATTTCACAAAGCAGCCGCGAGTTACCGTTCAAAACCGTAAAAAAACAACCCAGTTGATAAAACACAACAAAGCAACAAATTAAGCCACGAGTTAGTATTTTTCTTTTACTTTGTCGAAATCGTATGCGCACTCACGCAGACGGGGAACCGACTTGGCACTACACCCACATTGTTTTGCGTAGTCACACGATAACGTTGCCATCTGTTGCAAATATTGTTTTAACAGTGCACGCTGTGTTCGGGGATTTAAACGTTGCATAAAGGAATTTGACCACACAGAAGGAGTAAAGTAACAGTTAATATGAGAGTAACTCTGATGTGTTCAAGCAATTCGGGAATAATACATTTATGTTGCCTGTATTGAACGAGAATAAATGCCTCAGTGTTTCTAATTACAATAAGAAAAATGTATAGGTGTTACCGTGTTATTATAATCATTTCATATATAATTATCAACTCTTTATGCTTCACTTTATTTATATCGTTCACTTTGCAATATTTGAAGAAAACTGCACGCGACCAGTACTATATGTTAAAGTGTAGGACAATTGCAGCGGGAGCGTGAATGCAGCAGATTTTTTGGGGCGTGTTATGTCAATAGTCTGCGGCACGGCGGCGCTGCGGCCTCTCTTCCCGACTGTGTAGGAACGCCCTCCACCCCCAACAACAATCAACCCACAGCAACTTGATGCCGGAGACGAGCGGTCCAGACAAGCTTTGGGAACGAGGCGTTTCCAGCCGCCCTGTCTGTGTTCCTGCCGAGTGGAGCTTCAGAGCGTCAATGCCAAATGCTGCCGACTGCCTCGGGGAAAATCAGACCAAGTGATATTGGTTCCGTGGGCCCTGTCATCTGCCAGCATGGGAGTAATATTATCGGTCCATTTCAATCAGAAACGACCAATGTCGTCAAAGTTGAGTCGTGGATTATGAATTTCTTCCTTAACTAAGGTTCTGAAATCTGACGGGACGCGGAGAACTGTTGCTAGCTTTTAGGGTAACGTTGTCTTGCGTCGGTAGCAGCTAGCTTATAACCTATCCGAGCTCACTGGCTGTAATTTATATGCCACATTTTTCCCTGTTGTGTATAAAGGGTGGCTATTTCTACAAGTTGAACAATTGAATATGGTCTGTGTTGACACCAGTTAGGGGTTTGCGCGCTATTTTGGGGATATTTGTCCTCTTTGCCCAAGTTTTCCAGCACCAGACAGTCGCCTTGGGCTGCTAACATGTTAGGTAGCAGATATGGCCGTTGTTCGTTGGTTGGCTGTAGATGGAAGATCCGCCAAACAAGTTAAGCATTTTTTTTTTTTTCCCTGGCATAACTACTTTAAGTTTTAGTGGCAGTGGATTTTAGTTCCCAAATCACCACAGCCAAGCTCGAAACAACAGCGGCTCTTTTTTTGATAATATTTTTTCTTTATCCCACACCATTTATCAGTGTTCCATGTCTGTGAGCTCAATTCAAGTCATAGAGAAAACGTGAGGAAAAGAGGGCGAAAACAATCAGCAAAATCTGCAAAACAGAAGACCATAAGCACACCAAGACTCAAAGGAAACCCATTTGCGACATTAAAATCAACGCACACTATCATGCCTGTGGCCCGAGTCTCGATGAAATTGCTCGCCAAATTGGGGTTTTTCCTGACGATGCTCCTGACTTATGTGGCTGGTGAGTGGTGAATTGGGTTGTTTTTTTTTCTATTGGAAATGTTATGAATATTTAATCTGTATTTCGTTAACACATGCAGTTTTGTTCAGATGTTGTACCTTGTATAATAAGCTACTTTAGATTCCACCCAGTCCCTGTTTTTTTTTTTTTTTTTTCTTGAAGTTACACCACCAGCCTTTATTATAATAATTATGTGATTATGTTGTGATATTCTTGACAGATCCTACATATTATCCCCTAGTCACTGTATCATTGCTATGTGTTTGTATCTGCCAGGGCTGACTTTATGTGTGTCTATCCTTTATCCCTGGCTCATATTTAATCATTCTGTGTGCAAAGGCCTGGAAAAACACTGACGCACATCCTGCAGGCCTTGTTTGCCTAGTTGGGCCCCCTATTCAAGATTTGGGTTGAAGCCAGGCTTCTGTGAGACCTTGAGGGTGATAAGATAGTGGCTGAGCTGCACAGAGAAGAGGGGAAGAGGTGGTGTAATGTGTGGGACTAGAAAGATATATTGCAAAATGGGTAAGCTAAGCGAGACATGTGCAGCATTGGTCCTTGGACTTTTGAAAATAGATGGTCAGCTCAGTTCGTTCATCTAGTGTTGCAGCTGAGATAGTGGGTGTGAATGTAATAAAAACAGCCATCTTAACAGTGTATTATCTTTTGAGTGTATGTTTTTGCTGAGACTCCTCCATCCATTTATAGACAGGGTATTATTAGAAGCTCAAAGAAACAACTGCTGTTTGAGAACGAAATAGTTGGATGTGGAGCATTATTTAAATACAATTTGACTATATTCACTGCTTTAAGCTGCCTGTGCAGAGAGAATATGGCCCTATTTGCATTTTTTTTTTCATTTAACTGACAAACAGTAGTCTTGAATGTTTTTTAATTCATTCTTCCTTAAAAAGACAAGCAGAAACTTCTGATAGCTTTTTCATTGCCACGTGCAAAGGCCACACAGATCTTAACATTACTTCTAACCTGTTATCTTCATTTTTATTTAGGTCTTATGTCCTGGTAGATTGACAACAGTATTTAGCATTTCTGGTATCCTCTATTTCCAAGCTAGGGCTGGGCAGTATGGCTATAAAATATCAACAGTGTTTATGCCCTATCATTATAGGTGGTATATATGTCATGGTATTTTTCCATAAAAGCCTTTAAATAAATGCTAGGAACAAAAAAGCAAAATCACTCTCTGCCTTGATATTGTCACTACTTGACAAAATAATAAAACAGTGAGATTTTTGATAACTAATCAACAGCAATGTGAATTTTATGACTGAAATGGGTGAAGGCAAAAATTAGAACAGGTAGAACCCTCTGATTAAAAAAAACAAAAAAAAAACAAAAACAAATGACATTACTTATGTCATATAATGATATCCAATAACAATTGGTATAGTATATTTTGCCCAACCCCATCATAAAGTTATGTATAACAAAAAGAGAAAAAAATAGTTCTGCTTTAACTTTGACACACTGTAGTAAGCACACAAGTAAGGCATGCATAGAAGAGAGCAGGACATAAAGCTTTCTCTAAGGGGATGAGTTGTCAGTTTGTGACGTAGGATCATCGTGCAGTGGGGATGGAAAAATCAGAGTGCAGTTTTCATCTCAAACCTTAATGTAAAAGTTTAACTTGTCTGCTGAAAGATTGTCATCACCAAACATTATTGCTGCAATAAGATCACCTTTGTGTGCTATGACATGTAAATTATTATTCCCCAAGGGCAGTTTAATAGCCACAGTAACCAGCCAAGGATTTGCATATTCTTTCAAAAATCAGTACAAGGACAACTAATGGATACTTGCAGGTGCATGTGCCATGTAAACAGCCAATAAATTAAAATAATTGCAATGTAAAAATTGAATTATGGCAGCAGTCAGACTTTAGTGGAATAATGAATGTAAAGAGACAACCTGTCCTCCTCATCACATCTTTCCACTTGGTCTCTCTGTATTGACTCCAGCAGCTTTACTGCCTCACATTGTCCCTTTATTCCCAAATCGCCTTTCACCACAGTTAATTTCTTTTGCAAATTATTCTTTATTCCCTACCCCATGTCATGTGTTTAATATGTTTGCAGCTGGGCTTGTATCATCCTTCCACTCCCAGTCCCTTGTGACTAATTTGCATGCAGGTGTATCCAAAATCTTGAGTAGAAATGGTTCCATACAAGCCTACAGGCACTACCTGCAGTGTGTGACCACAGGTGATCTTGAGTAGCGCCATTACATCGGAACAGCCCAGATTCAAATTCAGCTCAACTTGTAGCACTTGCATGCTCACGATTTATGCCACAACACACATTCAGGAAGACATTTGTATTGTTTTCGCGGGTGAGGTTGACGTTTGATAGAGGATTAGAGTAGAAGTGTATTGTACCATATCATTTAAAAAAAAAAACAAAACAAAAAAAAACCTGCTCATTTGCTCTGCTCGTCCAAAATGTGAAGCTGTGTCACTTGAGCTTGACACTGTGGCATTGGCGAGCCCATTGTTCCTCAACCACATAACATCTCTCCGTCCTCTCCAGGCCGTGGGCTTGGTGGGTCTAGAAACGGTCAGTTTCACAGTCACATCAGTGGCTAAACATAAAGGGAAGCCTTTATTATGATTACAGACCAATGTTGAACGACTGCGGCTGCCTGCAGGCTGGCTGAAATTGAAGCACACGGAATTTGTTGAGCCAGGTACATGCTGCGTTCAGCCCTGGCATTTAATTAATTGTTTTTATGGCAACGTTGGTTGTAGAAGACTTGGACAAAGATGAGTCAGAATTAGTTTAATGTGAGGTAACAATAGCCTGACAGTCGTCACCTCCATCAAGATTTCATCCTGTGGAGAGCAATCACTATGATGACACAGTCACAGTGATGTTGATAGCTTTTCAATATAGTGAGTCCCTGGGACCCACAGGTGGTGACTTGGGAAATTCAATGGGTCCCCAATAAAATTTATATTTTGGTATATTGGTACATTCGGTGATACAGTCATATGTGTTCAAAATGTGTCTGAAATGAAAATAAACAGATAAAATTCCAAACTCAGAAAAATCTATTGCTATACTAATTTAAAAAAAATGCATTTTTGAAGCAACATAAACAGCACATAAATAAATTACCAAAATTCAAATGAAAAAAATTATGTCTGTAGTAGCACTAACTATAAATCATCAATAAAAGTGCTGATTTGAACACACAAAACATTCTCGTTAACAAAAAAAAACTGTCACCAAAAAAACCCCACCAACATCTTTTAGTGGTTGCATCAACTAGATCAACTGAACTGAGTCAATCACTGAAACCTTTAGCACAAAAATTAAACTTTAACACAGTGGTAAGTTTTAAGAAAAATAAAACTTTGCAATTATTCTTGTGGCGTAAATTAATCAAGTCCATAGCATATATAATAACTACTTGTACTTCATATTGTACAATTTTCTCTGCTTGACCTCTTTCTATTTGGCCAGTGCCTCTTCAAATGGGAACTCTGGCCTTTTGGGACCCAGGTTAAACTTGAGACAGCCTGTTCCTGTGAGGGCTGAGAATGAGGTTCTGAGCAGAGAAACCTAGTTCAGTCAGCTGTATGCACAGCCGGGGTGGTGGCCATTTGAGCAAGGATGGTGAGGTTGGGGAAATCTATTTGGTGATATTTTGTCACTAATGCCTGAACACTGCCTAAATACTCTGCTGACCGGCCATGTGTTTAATTCTTGTTCTTAGAAGGCATTTTCCCAGTTTTCTTTCGTTCCTTTGCCGAATGAATGCGCAGATAGCATCTAACATAACAATATTGCGGCTGCCGTTCAAAGTATTTTTATTGCAGCCACCCGAGTTACATTGTCTATATTTCATTACAGCACGCCCCCCCCAGGCGTTAAAACATCATTGACGTGCGTGAAACCAGCATCGAGAGGTGGAAACGTTGATTTATTTACCTATATGAAGTTTAGTATACTTAGATCTTGAAATGAAACGTCGTAACTGGCTAGTTGTTATGCTAGTGGCTAAACTAGCATGTCGCGAGGTTGTACACACGGGGTTTCGCCTGTGTTGGCACAGCGCTTGCGTGGTCTCGTGGAAGCGAGGTTCTCGTGCAACAATCAACAATTTGTGTTGATTGTTGTATTGTTTTACACGGGAAAAATACGGCGCATCCCCGGGACGCATGGACAGTGACTTTATTGCGTCCTTTCAGATTTTAATGCGTCAAGAGACGCAGGACTGCGTACCTAGCAACATCTCAGCGCATATTTATAACACAATATGTAGCACTCAAATTCATTGCATAAAAATGTCAAGATTTGGATCTGAATTAATCGGCAACACCACTAAACACATACATTGTTTTTCATCTGAAAACTGCAGTTTTATGGTTCATATATTCTTTAATCCACAAGACTATAAGAATAATAAGTTGTCATGAGGTGTGTGGTTATTTCGTGTAGACATTATTTCATGACATTTAAAGAAACATACTAAATCCTGATATATGTTATCATGGTAGGAAATTATCCATATTTGTTATACGATTCAGTCCATATTTCCCAGCTTTACTCATTCAGAAATAATCATTTGAAAAAGTGAGAGGGACAGATGTGGGGGAAGAAATAAGTGACAAATTCAGTACATGCACGTTATCTCCATCAGCTCTTGCCACCGGGCCTAAAACAATTTCTAGCAGTAACACTGAGAAATTTTAGTCTTAGGGCAAGAAGAGTAACAGTCAGGAATTGCTTAAAACTTTGGTAAATGGGGCTTAGGTTAAAAATTGCTCCTTTACAACTTTGAAGGCCATAAGGCAAACATTTCAGCATGTTTGGTGACATGGCTGAAATAAATTCGTGGAAGGCCCAACGCAACAGTGCCCATGCTACCAAGATCTATAACCTTGGCATGTTGTTGCAGCATCACTTTGAGCACAAGGATAGTAAAAACAAGTATGATGAAAAAGATTACATTTGTTTATAAAACTGCACATAGAACTAAGGCTGCAATGATGTGTAGCGTATGTTGACACATCACTATTCAAATGATGGCGGCTCCTACTGGGTGTGCAGAAAATGAAACATCATCCAAAATGTCTTAGACTAATTTTTCTAAATTGTGGGAGTTTTTAAAACAGACACTTAATGTAACGGTGCTCTACATCATTTGAGAAACTGAAATGAGCTACCATAGCAGCCCAACTGCAATGCATGAACATCTAAAAAGAAAACATCCTCATGCTCTCCTACTTAAAAACGCCAGGACAGCTGTCCAAGTATTTATTACAGGGAGTTATGTTATATTGTTGGTATGTATCAGTGCTTTGGAATCGTCACAGCGTAATCATCTGTTGTGTTTAAAACAAACTCGGCGTTGACTCACGCTAGCAGATGCAAATGACTAATATGGTAAAGCTACTGCTTTTGATCATTTTTCAAGTTTAAGGCAGTTTGTTTATGTACATGTAGATAAGGGCTTTGTGTTTAATTGAATTTTAATTTAATTATAACCCTCAATGAAAATGAAAACAAGATAATTGGTATAAAAAATTATTGTGCTGCATTACGTCTCGCAATCTGTGGTAAATCTAGCGCACCCCTTTCTTTTACAGTGGCCCACTTTATCCACTAAAGCCCATACTCGCCATGCCTGGCTGTGTGGATCTTTAGCTCGAATCAGCAAGACAGAGTTTGTTAATGCGCTCTTTAGAAGAAATTAAGTTGTAACAACTAATGGAAACTTTCACATAGTGAACTTGCAGTCCCTAGATCACAGAGGGTTACTCCCCATAGCTTCAGTGCAGTTCTCCTGAGGTGCAGGAGAAGCCCCAGGCTTTCCATCTCCACAAGCAGGCCTCCCGGGGTGGAGGCTTACAAGAAAGGCTTTACAATCACAAACACTTTGTAGTCCGATCTTTACTCCTGACCAGCAACTGTGTGTTTTCACCTCCACTGACGCACCTCGTCATCCTTCTCTTTTTTTTAAACATCTGTTGTTGTTAGTGCTAAACAGTTATATTTTAGCCTGTTTCAAATTGAAGAAAATCTCATACTGAAAAGACAGATTTTATAGAAAAAGACCAATAAATTAGTGGTTTTTGAATGTCACTAATTGTGTTAAATAACTGAACATAATATTGACCGAAACAATTGTGATTATGATTTTTGCCATAACTTAGCAAGCCCAATATAGATGTATAAAACTAAACAACATAGATTTTCATTGTTACACTGTAACTTGTTGTGCATTTTAGATTGCAATCGGCACTAGCCACTAAAGTAAATCATTCATACATTTTTGCATTTGTGGCACTTTATTTTTTTTTTACTTTTTTGGGATTTGAAAATTATATTTCTTATGAGAAAATGCTTGAATAAATGGTTGAAAGCTTTATGAAAGTTATGGTTATTATTTATTGGTAAATTAACCAAATAACTTTTTGGCTAAACAGGAAATAATTGATAGGTTAATAAAATAAATAATTGATAGATTAATCGATTAAAAAAAGAAAAAAAATCATTAGCTGCAGCCCCCCATGGAACCTATGGAGAAGCACAAATAGAGGTAATATATTTTACATGAGTAAAAGTGTTGCTCCCGCTTTGATTCGGTAAAATTTTGCAATCAGCACTTATTTCATGAGAAGAGATGACAATTGTTGCGGCATCCCTAGAAACAGACTAGTGAATGGGAGGAAGACTGTTTAATTAAACACAAAGAGAAAAAAAAAGTGTATCTTGGTTTGAGTTCTGACCAGAAGAAGAAAGCAAAGCAGAGTACAATAGAACAGTGTTGAGCTGACCTTCTGTCTGGCAAAAAGGGGTGGATGTTTTTGAAAACAAAAGATGCAGCCTCAAAATGTTAACTTGGACTGACAGCTTATGATTAAGTGTTGAAGTGTTTTCCTTTACCAGCAGATACAGTAAGTCTAGATCACACAAAAAATGTTGCTGAGAGTATTGATGGACTTAAAGTGTTGTGTAATTTCAAATAGATTGGTTTATCCAGTATTCAGAAGGAGTCTCTTTTCCTTGCCATTATTCAAGAGATTTCATACACAACCTGACAGTAAACTATTGCTATTGTTTGACCGTAAACACATGTCCACTGCTCACATCCGTGTAACCCATATTTGGGAAAGTTAAGGTATATGGGGGTGGGGTTGGGTAGGCATAAATGCATTGTGAACAATAATGGAGGTGGCTAAGCTTTGATGGTAGTATAAGCCCCAGGATTATCATAACTGTACCAGACAGACACAGACGGAGTGTTGGTGTTTTTGAGGAGGGGGTGGGTAGTCCCAAGGCAACAGATGGGAGAGATTAAAGCACATTCATCCCCCACATCTTTAAACTCAAGCAGGGGTCTTGAAAAATCGGGGTTGTCGTCAAATACCTCTTGCAACCTCTCTATCTTACCTCAGCACTGAGCATGCACCCATATAGTGGTACCCTGTATGATTAGGGTGGATAATAAAAACAAAAAGCACTAATAGCGCACCAATGGCACTTTAAACATTTTCTGCCTGCAGTTGCACCACCTATGAGTGATGGCACATGATTGTGCTCATTCACAAATGCCAGATATAAGAACTGTAGGTAAATGTACATGTTTTTGTTCCTGACATATTAATCATTGTAAAGTTCTCCATATGAAAACCCAAGCAAGAGAGCACAACTTGCATTGTGCCTACAGTCTGCGAATGCCTGCTAAAGAGATGGAAGAGATTGAGCATGTTTCAATCGTTAGTGTAGAGCACCTCCTTTGTCTGAATGCATTGAGGGATTTGCCTTTCTACCCTTCCCACCTTCTGTTTCTGCCCCTGAGCTTGGATATGAACTTGGAACCAGTTGCAGAGAGCAAACAGCCAACACATCATTAAACTGATTTACTTCTAATTAAGTCCCACACTGTCTTGTCTTACATTGCTCCAACGGGTCTTTGCACTAGGAAGGAGAGAATCAGATTATATCATTGTTGTTTTTTAGCAGCAAGGCCGGGGGGGTGGTATGGTAGTCCAGGTTGGGTGGGAAGGTGCATTGAAGGCCAATTCGGGAAGAAGGGGAGAAGCCAGGAGATGGGGTGGATTAATAAATAACTGGGCAATGGGTAAACACTCCGCATTGCTTGCCATTCTACAATCTCTCTGTCACTCACACTCAGACACTCTCTCCCTCTCTCTCTCTCTCACACACACACACACCTGCAATACTGTGACCTGCACTCCAGGATCACGTAGCAAGGTCCACAGAGCAGAACCATGGACAGCACCTACCTCCGCCAATCAGAGATAAACAGCAGAGATTGGAAGTCTGACTGCAGGAGTGCTCCCATGAATTAGACTGCAAATGAGCAAAGCCTGGTTGGGACTGTTCGCTTCTTTGGTCACTTTTTATGTCTCTGTGTCACCTTATATACCAGATGTACTTGGCCTACCAGATCAGTTTGGGGTTCTGCGCTCACAGATGACGTCAAGCTTTTTGATTGGCTGCACGTTGAAGAGAATACTGATTAACTGTACACCAGGAAGAAATGTTTAGCCAGTACTGTTTGCGCCAGTAGATAAAAACAGCCTGTATTTTCAGTCATGTTTTGCTTGCAACTTCAAATCTTTCAAGTTACAGTACTTAATAAAATCTTTTGACTGTTGTAAAAGCTTTACTTGTGAGGTTTCATCAACATAATATTTGATTACAAGTTTTCTATAGTCTTAAGAAGGCACTGAGTGTCAGCCAACATAAGCGTTCAACTCGTTGACTGATGAATTAAATGAGTACCAAAATTTATGAAATTGATGACTGGATTTACACAAAGTAGTACATCATGGGGCCATTCCTCCCCCTGTTTGGTTATCCTGCTAATTTCAGTTCAGACCTGATTTTGGAAAAGAACCATTAGATATTACCATTACATACCATTACATATGAACAGCATATGAACAGTCAGTGTTCTATACTTATTAAAACAACGGAAATTTGTTTTACAGATGCAGCTAAACTTCTCAAAGTCCGTTAACAAAAGAACTTCTCAAAATATATATACACAGACACATAGATTTATTTTTTTCTAAATCAGCACATCAGACATGTTTTGTACAATATAAAATAATGTGAGCATACATTCTAAGCACATATATTATTTAAAGTAAGTAATTATATTCCATATACAAATTTTATAAAACACAAGTAAGTGTTAAGTATACATTATCTCTGCCCCATTTCAATTTAATAGTCCATTATGTAAACACATGACAAACACCCACACATGTGACATTCAGCCAATTTTAATGTATGATGTCATGTTTGGGCATAGGTACCTGATCCTGTCTGGCAGCCAAGCCGATCTGGTACATATAATGGCCTTGCCAAGGCCATGTTTTCAGGTCCTCCATCCAGTAGGGCTGTAGTGGTGACAGAATTTTCCTTGCAGTGTTAAGGGTTCTTGCGATATGCGGTATCCCTACGCATTTTATTTTGGCAAAGTTTTTTGCAAAGAGTATCCTACAGCGATGACGTTTAAACAGTGTTTCTGATTTCATACTTGCTTACACATCTTTTAAAAAGACATGACCATTGAATGACTTATCCTTTAATTAAATGTAGAACACAGGCAACAAAGGTGCACAATAGGAATGCTACACCCAAGCTTTTTTTCACACTAAGAAAATAAGGACTCAACTTATATGTACCAATTGTAATTCTTCCTCTTTCACCATGTCCATGACTCTCCTCTTTGGTCTTCCTCGATGTGTCCTGCCTAGTAGCTCCAACTTGAGCATCTTTCTACCAATATATCCACTGTCCCTCCTCCACAAATGTCTAAACCCTCTCAACCTGGCCTTGCCAACTTTGTCTCCATGGTGCCTGACCTGTTCAGTCCCTCTGTATTTTCTAATCTTGTCCATCCTTGTCTCTCCCAAAGAGAATTTCCTCATCTCTGCCTCCTGTCTTTTGGTCAGTGCCACCGTCTCCAGGCCATACAACATTGCTGGTCAGATTACCCTCCAGACCTCTCCAGACTTCCTTATACAATACCACAATTCCTCCCTCGGCTTTCTCTAGTTTTACAAAGACAGAATGCAACTCTTTCTGACCTTGTCTATACTTCTCCATCAGAATTGTCAGAACAAACCTGACACCTATAGTGCTCTTTCTTGGCATGAAACCATACTGCTGCTCACAAATGATCACTTCTTCTCGGGTTTGCTTCCACTACTCTCCCAAATTGGGAGAAGTTTCATGTGATAATAGACTCTACGAATAACGTCGTCAGTGGCTTCCCTGCTTGTTAACAGTGTCACAAAAGTATATGATAGCCACAAGATAGATGCTGTCTCCGAAGAAACACTTGGAAAACTGCAATGGCACAGCAGATGCTGCGACAACCCAAGAACGCAACTCATAGCCTGTGTGTTTAATCACCATGGATCGGGTCACAAGCCTTAAATTAATGATACTGGGAAGGTACATGTTGGACAGATAAATACAGATAACAAGTTGGTTCTGGTACTGAGCTTTATGGGTGTGTCTTTGTGTGTGTGGGCAGGGAGGTTCAAAACTGGACCTGTGCAGGACTCTGGCTATCATGTGTGAGTCGTTTGGATTTGAATTAGTATATGGGCTTTCGTAATGTCATTATTTATTATGAATTGTGAAAAGCTTATGTGTGCAATTACTTTGTTTGAAATAAATAGTTTAAAATAATAGTAAAATTAATAGTAAATTAAACTTAAACATCTATGTATATAATATTTTCCTCCCTTTTACATGCAGAAAAAAAAAATAAAACCTGTAATGAATGAATAGTAAATAATGCAGAGAAATATTGCAGGGACTAGTGGAATCGCACTTGTGATTCGTATGCATAAAATGATAAATTGCACCTTTTATTAAGTGCATAAAGGGAGATTTTGAAAGTTATACAGCTTAAGAATACTGCAACATTATTCATAGGCCATCACCCAATGCTACGTCCACCCTTCTTTCCCTCTCATTTTCTTCATTCATCAGTTCCTCAAAGTACTCCTTCCACTTCCTCAGCACACTCTCCTCACTTGTACATTTCCATCCCTTTCCTTAATCACCCTAACCTGCTTCCCAGCTTTATCCTTCTGTTTCACCAGTTGATACAGATCCTTTTCGCCTGCGTTAGGGTCCATCCTGTCATACAGCTCATCATACATGCTCTGTTTAGCCTTTGCCACCTCCACTTCCCTCTTATGTTAGGTCTCCTTGTATTCCTATCCTGTTTCTTCTATACCAACCTCTTCCTCTGAATACTCTCCTGTACTTCCTTGTTCCACCACCAAGTCTCCTTATCATCTGTCCTCTCTCCAGATGATGGACCAAACACCTCCCCACCTGTCTCCCTGATCACTGTTGCTGTGGTTACTTCGTTATCAGGCAGTTCTTCACAACCACCCAGAGCCTGTCTAAATCTTTCCCTGAAGGCATCACAGCAGTCTTCCTTTTTCAGCTCCCACCATTTGATCCTCTGCTCCACCTTTTCTCTCTTCCTCTTCCTCACCACCAGAGTCTTCCTACACACTTCCATCCGATGCTGTCTGGCTACATTCTTTTCTGTC
>KV751369.1:4703359-4740044 GCA_001698575.1 Mola mola | reverse complement strand
CCTTGCTCTCTGGTAGTGAATCTCTTTCAGATTGTATCTAATGTCACCCTGTGTTCCTCTCTTTTGAAAGTAGGTATTCACTACAGCCATTTCCATTCTTTTGACAAAGTCCACTACCATCTGTCCTTCTAGGTTCCTTTGACACCAAACCTGCCAATCACCTCATCACTTCTGTTCCCTTCACCAACATGCCCATTGACGTTAGCTCCAATCACCACTCTCACCTCCCTGGGAATGCTCTTTACCACTTCATCCACCTCATCCTCACACTCTTCGCCTCTACAATATTCTTTGCATATTCCTCCTTCAGGATCATGCCTACTCCTAATTTTTTTCCTATCCTAATTACAATAGAACAGTTTGACCTTTGCTCCAATGCTTCTACTTTTACTGCCCTTCCAGCTGCTCTCCTGCACACACAAAACATATACCTTTCTTTTCTGTATCATGTCAGCTAGCTCTCTACCTTTGACTGTCATCTTGCCACTTACCTCTTATCTGTATGTCTCCTAATGTGTTTCTCCTTCTCTTGTTTTTCAACTAACAGTAGCCCAATTTCCGCTGGTACCCTGATTGCCAACAGCACCAGTGGTGGTCATTGTAAACACAGGCCCGACCAATTTGGTATGAAATTTATTTTTGTGATTTACATGTTTGATTTGGCTCAGTTTTTAACACTGGATGCCCTTCCTGACACAACCCTCAGCATATATCCGGGCTTGGGGCTGGCACTAAAAATACACTGGTTTGTGACCCCTATTGGCTGGTTTGTAGCAATGTGCAATGTATAATGTACCAATATGTAGTAATCGTAATGAAAAAATAAATACATTTTTTCAGGTTAAATCTTTAAAGAGGAAAGAGAAGTACCTGTATTTTTTCAAAGGAACTATAAAACTAAGGAAATAGAAGGCACTGAATATGAAAAAACTTGCTGTACCCTAAAACGTAACATCTCTAATATTTATACTTGCGTTGTTATGATCTTATTTGTTGTGAGAAAACCCAACATATTGACCTTGAGTGGACAGCAGTGACAGTGTTCCCTGCGGCACTAAACTCTTTGATTGTGTGCTCGATGCACAAATGCACATGTTCTTGCGGGTGACTTAGGAGAGCAGAGGAGATCTGCTCTGGTTGTCAAGCCACCACCCAAGTGGGTCAGCTTGCGAGGTTGGTAACACACCATACCATCTTGGGTTATGGTTGTGGCTGCAAGGATGGTTTGCTGTGACTGCAAATGCTCCCAGAGGCTTGACGTAACATTCGGTTTAGCTATCATCTGAGGTCACGTGACGTCACGCGTGAGAGTGGCAGTAACCTGCATTTCACCGCTCTCGCAACAGTGCCACTCAGGCAACTTCCTTGTTTACCTACATGGACGGTCTGGCCCCACTTGCCATTGTTTTTTTCTTTGTACTGATGAGGTCACTTGTTGCAGTGTGACTAGTATGGCTGACACTATTGTATTACACGTTTTGCAGGTTATGCCTCTTTTGACTCCACAACGCTGGTTCGCTGTGTAAAAAGCAACACTGAAGCAACTTATTGCTGCGCTGCTCGGTACTGTGTAACTAACAAAGTCGGGGAGTTGGTGAACCTTCAATGCAGGGATAAGAGGAATTGTTTGTAAAAAGGGCTACAGAGAAAAACAGGTTTGCTGATGGCAGCGGGACAAAAGCAGCCTGGTTGGCTGAAATGTTGGTGTTGTGAATACCATCTATCGAGGCCGGCAAATTAGAATACTTATATTATAAAATTATATACATAAAGTTGATATAGTAATTGTAGTGATAGGCTTATTGACAACTGGTCAGTAGAACTTGACTTTAGGTGATCAGAGGTCAGGGTTACTGTGAGTACAATATCAAGAGTACATTGAGGGATTTTTGTCAAATTTTACCCAAACCTACCTTTGGACTTGAGGATGAATTAGTTAAATTTTGGAGGTCAAAGGTCTCTGGGACCAGAGCCCAAACTCTTTGCTGATATGTACATAAGTACTTATACATATAACTCAGTACACTTCCTCACTTTGAATACCTAACAAAACAAGACCTCTTGTTCTTGTAAAAATATGTCCTAATTAAAGCCCGACTGATTAATCTGCCAGCTGATGATGATATTGAGGCAAGAATCCATTTGGGCCCTTTGACAAGGTCCTAAATGCTATCCACCGTACTTTGGACATGAGCGCAATCATAAATGGTAGAGCCATACCGGCTCGGACCTCGCCCTGGTCAACAAGGTCTGTGTCAGGTCTCAAGGAACCCAGTAAACATCACAATGGCAGATATCTAGGCTAACACAGCTAATGGCTAAGTAATGATGACTGTATTTATTTTTGGGTGTTTTCTTTTTAACTTACAATATAAAAAAATGGCTGAATATGATGTAGTCACTCATAGAGCACAACGTTAAAGTTTTATCAGTTATTGCAAATTGGAAACCCCCTTTATTCAGTGCTGCGTAGTCAGATTTGGAAGCCACCACCGATCCTACTGCCAGCCTGCAGAGTCCACCTCAGGCCGACGAAACCAGCAATTTCAGGGGAGAGGAGGGGAGGGTATACGGGAGCAGGGAGCAGCCCGAGGCTTGAGGGAGCAGTGAGATGAGACCATGGTTTGTACCTGTGCTGCTTATAATGTGTAGTTGCATACTACAAACCATCTACAGAAACCATAAAAACAAACGATATATACGTATATGTAAAGGGACTAACACTGCAAAAACTCCAAATCTTACCAAGTATGTTTGTATTTGTACCAAAATTTTGAAGGATTTGAAATTCAATTTCAAATGGGTTTGTTAAAACTGTAAGTTAAAAGAAAATGCTATTTGTATGAAAATGCTGCTTCATTTTGTATTGACTGTTGGACATGAGGAAGAAGGCCAGAGGGTGTCCATCATTCCTTTGATTGACTCTCATCTTCAAAAATTAATTAATAGATAATCAGATGATGAAAATCATTCATCATGCTGAGCAATCGTGTTCTTTTACATTATGTAATCTGTAATACCCGCATATAATACAACACGTAAAATATGTTATGAATTACATATCTAAACCTCTTCTGAGTTGTTTTTTTTAAGCAAGGCTGGTGGTCATGTGGGCACTTGGTCCTTCTTTTTGGCATCCAAGAGAGCTGACTCCCAAATGAGTTGTCTTCAGTAGTGCTGAGGCTCATGAGCCCCTTAAAAAAATGTTCACATTCATGTAGATGTAGATTGACAAAGGGACAGATTTTGACTGTGTCCTAAGTGTGGCCAATATTTCGTACCCAAATAAAAAGAATTCATGCCACAGCCATTTGCTGCTTCAATATACTGAGAAAATGTGGGTATAAACTTGAAAAACATACAGCTTCTGTCATACCTTCTTAATTATTCCCCATTGAGTGTAACTCTACAATGCTTGTCGCTAGCTGTTCTCAACTAATATTACTAGTACCATGGCTTGTTCAGCTGTAAGATGCTGTTTCAAAAGTACTCACTAATAATGTCCTGACAGCCATCGGACATACTTACAATAGAACAAACCGGGGACAGTGTTAGCAGTCCTCTTCAAAAACACAGTAGTTTACCTGGCAGTTCTCGAGTTTAGTATTTTACAAAGAATGAGATTTTATAAATAGAGGCTACGATAAGGCTCATGAAATTAGTAATGTAAAATACTGCATGCAAGTTTTTAATGAAGAACATTGTAAAACCTTAAACCAGAGCCAACAATAAACCAAAACAGCCACAACCATTACCTCCCGCTAGCATCGCTACATCCAGCAGAGAACCATGATATGCTACAGCAAGACAATTAGCAAATACAACATTTGCAGAACTGTGCTAGTTTGGTAACAAGTTTATGTTAATCCAGCATTAATCCCTGCCAGAATTGCAACCTACCTTGGATTTAATTGTTTTTAGCGCGAGGGACGAAGCCTTGGTGTAATGACTAAGGCCTCCTTCCCCACAGTGGCAGCCTTGCCCTGCTTCCTGCCGGGGCCTTGGCTTTTGGCCATTCAATAAACACAGCTCAGGGTTTTGCCCTCCACTTTGGAAAAGAACTAACCCCTGGGGAGGGACGAAATTCTTGGAAGGCGGGCATATTTCGGTGTAACACCAGTCACTACTGAAAACAGATGTGATACTTACATGCAGTAGAAGAAGGGTCGGCTCTGAGTCAGGCTGGAGTCCAGTATCATCTCGTAGGGCCCTCAATACTGGGAACACTGAAGTAATGTCTACTCTGATCCTCTGTCTGAAGCCTTTTTAAACAAAGAATGTCTTATCTTTCATCGAAGAGATGTTGAAACGTCTGCTGAGAGCTGCAAACTGCACATTGTGTTCAAACTCTGCCAGTGGTCATGCCCCATGCTACTGGTTTTAAACGAAGGGATGGGTTCTCAAGCACTAATGGTGTGCACACTGCCGGGCCGGCTACCAAAGCAAACCAAACCTCAGATATCAACAAACAGAGGTTGCAGCCTGTGTTCAGGGCACCATTACTCCTCTGCATCTTTATATAGCAGCTTTAATGTGGAAAGAAAGATCACCGCTTGTATCATTTCACAAATTTCACTCAAAAACATCTTTCCATTTTTGAAGAAAGTGGATTTTTTCGACAGTGATCATAAGATCGCCTCCGTTTGCTGTGAGTTTTTTTTTGGCTGAAATGTCAGCTCTTGCTAGCAGATTTTAGCAGCTGTCCCTTGCTATCAATTTAGGCCATCAGCTTTTTGAGTTGGTTTCATCTTGACTATAAAATGATCCTAGCTGATTTACTTTTAAATGAAAACTTTCAGGGCTCCTAAATTTGTACTTACATACTACATATGTGACACCATGCTAACAAACTGAAGCTGAAGCAAACAGCTCTAAGTAAAAAGTCAACATTCCTCACTAAATAATAAATAAATTTGTCATTTCAAATGCTTCTGTCCAGGGAAGCAATGCTGGGATAACATGGGGAAGAAACTAGTAAGTCATATATGCTAATTTGTAGCTTGTGTTGGAGGAGACAACCATACAGTTTAATCTTTTCCTTGTCTGTTAATTCTTGTGCTGTATCTGCAAGTGCTAACTAAAATGTTCTTTCAGTTATAGAAAGTGGAGAGAAAAATCAAGAGCTCACATAAAACTAATGCCCTATTCTCCTGAAGACAAGCTACCTGCCCCTTGAAATCATGAAGTGAAATAAAAAAGCACAGCTTAATGTTTACATTTCATGCTTACAGTGTAGGTTCAGTAATATTTTTCATCAGCTTTAGTTTGAAACAGGGAGAATGTATAGAGTATTAAATAGAGATCCACGAATCATTATCACCCAATATTGATGTGGTTCACTGGTCTATCGGCAAATAGGTGGCAGTCCCCAATACTAGTGGCTGATAATAATCTTTTATGTCTCATTAATTTTCCACTGGACACATCAGCTGTCCTACACCTGGTTCCAGCTTTATAGACCCCCTCAGATGACAATCACATTTTTGATCTTGTTGACTGACAATAATGTGTTTTTATGTACTATTCCAAACATCATTTCCGAAATAGGACATTGGCATTATGGCTGAGGATTTCTGCTTTTGTTCAGCAATCCACCATTGACAGCCTTTAAAAAAAAAAAAAAAAAAAAATTAAACAGCTTGGGTTTTCTATGTAGAAATATTAAGGAACCACTCCTTAATACCTACTGTAGAAGTTAAGTTATTTTTCATACAAAGGTTTTCTTTACTTCCTTGACAAAAAAGTATAGATATAATTATTGGTTATTGGCCAAATGGTTACTTTGAAACTATAAATCAGTATCCGCCCATAATTTTTATTTCAGTGCATACCTTAGTATTATACAGTTAGGGCAAGAAGGATTTGTGCAATGAAAGTTTTTATAATTTTTACCTCTATACACCATCCCAATGCATTTGAAATAAAGCACTCATGTTGTGATCGAAATGCATACTTTCATCTTTAATTAAAGAGGTTTCATAAAAATATGGCATGTACCGTTTAGGAATTACAGCTATTTATGCAGAATATCTCCATTTTCAAAGGCTCAAAAGTATTTACAGATTTGATTGACGGGCAGTTTCATGGCCAGGTGTGGTCTTTTCCCTCAGTACTTAAAGGCAAATGAAGCAGATTAAAGGTTTGGAGTTGATTTCAGGTGTTAAATTGGCATTTGGCAGCTCTTTGACATAAGGAGTCCAAGAAGATCAATGCAAGTGAAGGAAGCCCTCATTAAACTGGAAAAAAAAAATAAATCTATCAGCGAGAGCAAAAAATTAAAGAGTAGTCAAATCAACAATTTTTATATTTTTAAACAGAAAGATAGAATGCACCGATGAGCTCAACAGCATCAAAAGACCTGGAAGACCACAGATGACAACTAAAGCAGATGATAACAGAATCCTTTCCTTGGTGAAGAAATCCCCTTCAGAACATTGAGACAAGTCAGATATACTCTGGAGAAGATAGGCATAGCATTGTCAAAGTCTCCAATAAAGAGACGACTTCATGAATGACAGAGGGTGCAAATCACTGGTAGCATTCAAGAACAGGAAGCTCACATTAGACTTTGCCTGAAAATATCTAAAATAGCTTACCAAGTTATGGAATCAGTTTCTTGGGACTGTTGAAACCAGGATAAATTTGTATCAGAATGATAGGAAGAAAAATGTATGGTGAAGGAAAGGAACAGCTTCTGACCTAAAGCATCTCACATCATGTGTTAAACATGGTGAAGATAGTGTTATGGCATGGTATGTATGGCTACCAATGGAACAGGCTCACTGGTGTTTATTAATGATGTGACTGCTGATAGAAGTAGCAAAATTAATTCTGATGTGTATAGGGCCATACTCTGCTCACATTCAGCCGAATGTTACTAAAGCTGAAAGGGTGGTGCTTCATATTGCAGCTGGATAAAGACCCTAAACATAATGCGAAAGCAACTAAAGAATTTTTGAAGCAAATTAATGAAATAATTTTCAGTGGCCAAATCAGGCATCTGATCTCAACCCAACAGAGCATGCTTTTCAGTGACTGAAGAAAAAACTAAAAGAAAGACCTACAAACAAGCAGCAACTGAAGATGGCTGCTGTCAAGGCCTAGCAAAGCATCTAGAGGGAGGAAACTTAGAATTTGGTGACGTCCACTGGTTCTACACTTAAGGCAATCATTGACCTACAAAGGGTTGTCATCCAAGTATTAAAAACTATGGTTATATTTACTGTAATGTTAATTTGTCCAAATACTTTTGAGCCACTGAAAATGGAGGTACTCTGCATAAATGGCTGTAAATACCTAATTTTTTTGAAACCTCTTATATTACAGCTGAATTTCTAAAGTTAGATCACACCTTGATTGTTTAATTTCAAATCCATTGTGGTGGTGTATAGCAGCAAAATGATTAACACTGTGATTAATGATTAAAACTATCCAAATACTTCTGGACCTAAATATAGAATGTGTGTTAATTGTGTAGTGCGTGTGGCTTTTGATGGTTATTTTAACCTATATTGTGTTAATGCATATAAGTGGAGAATTGTGTGCCCTGTCGGAAATCTAACTGTTAACACCAGCTATCACTCGATTGCGTCTCCCTCAGCCTAAACAGGCAAGCCCGACTTTGGGCAGGGCACAGTCTTGCTTATCCTTCCTGCCCTCCATAACAGACCCCCATCTGTCTTCCTATCAAGGAGGAAAGGGCGGAGCTGCCACATGTTTCTGTTATCGGAAATAACCCACAATAGTAGCTACGTACACAAGAGCACAATGACTTCTGCCGGAATCGCTCTCCTAGACTGTCCATTTCATAACACACTACATTCTGACTTTCCTTTTCATTCATAGCATATAATTGAACACCATCTGAAGTTAATCAGTGTTTGCCCTAAATCCAGCGTAGAAACCAAATCACAGGCCACATTCCTTAAGTGTGTTGAATACATTTTTTTTTTAATCATGAGTGTTGAATATTCATCCATCTTTTTCCGACATTTCATTTTAATGGCCATCTTTTTTTAAGATTTAATTAGTGTTCTTTTAAATTTCCGCTTTTGCTTTGTGCCTCTGCATCAGTTTTTCTAGTTCTTAATGCTCTAGTTTAAATTCGTTTTTCTTTTGATCTTTGCCTTGTGAGTGGCAGTCGACTTTGTAGACTATTTTTCATCTACAAATTCTAACAGTATAACACTGTCCACAGAAATGTAAATTCTGTCAGCTGGTTGAGCAGCCATCAGTTTGTGTTATTACAAAGGGTTGATGCGAAATTTCAACAACCATAGTTTGAACATTTTCATGTGCATTAAGTGAAATGAGACTAATCATTCATATATACCATTTTATCACATCTCTTTATTGAAGCTGTTAAGCAGTCTGAGACCTTCCCTCTGCACCAACTGCTTTTATCGTATGTGGTGCTTCTTGTCAGCCAAACATTTTTCACTTTGTGCAGAACTGTGTCAACAACAACAAACTCCTTTTTCTTGTCAGCGGCACAGGGTGAGGAGAGGGAATGTGCCTTCACGGACCAGCAGCAGCAGTGGGAGGTAGAGCGAATGGCAGGGGGTGAAGGCCGGGTCTCCCCAGAGAACACTACTATCCGATGTGCCAAGGGCAGCCACTGTTTTGGTCTGTGGGAAAAAAGTCCACCAGGCGAAGTGCGACTTGTTAAACAAGGTACAACCCATGAAACCTGTGATTTACTCATCCAGAAGGAAACTGTTGTTGACAACAGGCATGCAGATTTTGCACATGTTCCTTAACCTGATAGCTGGACACCTTAATAACCAATAATCGGTTATTATTATTAACCAAAAAAACAAAACAAATCAAAAATGCCCCTCTCTATGATTGAAGTGAATCACCTGAAACATCCTGGCGTATATAGCTGGCATGGTGTTGAATAGTATGGCATCAGTTAGCAAGACCACTGATGCAAGCATGTAACTGAAACAACTCTGAACAGTTAACACAGCAGTCCAGTTGTCAGTTGCATTAGCCACCCTATAAGTGTAGCCTTTTGCTCATCTTTTTTCTTCAGTATCTCTCGAGGGAATGTGATAGTCTGTTTCCAGTATAGTTCACCATCCGCCACATTCATTGACATGATGTATTTTTCCACCATAAAGCTAGTTCTCAAAGTTATTGTTTTTGCACGCACATCACAATAGCTTCTTATTGGTAACACAGATGCACTGTGGAGAAATGGTGCAGATGTTTCATTATAGCAGCAAAGTATAAACAACATTAGCCATCATGGCATGGCTAGAGTAGACATACAACTTTAGCATTTTGGCTGGCGAAAGACTAAATGTGTATGGTATGTAGTGTATTACAGATCAAGTAATTGCGATGACCATTCTCTCAGACCAGTCAGTGGAAAAGTGGCAAGGTTCTAGTGCTTGGACTGTTTCATTTTCATCATCTTCTCTTGTGCCTCTCTGTCAGGTTGCTGGACTCACCTGGGCGACCACCAGGGTTGCAGTGATGAACACTGCATAGTGACCAATCTCCCGCCACAGATACAGAATGGGACATATCACTTCTGCTGCTGCGGCAGCGACATGTGCAACATCAACTTCACAGAGGACTTCCCACTGCCGAGCCCAACAACGGCACAGCCCATCTGTAAGTACACATGTGCACCCTTTGGCGAACCCCAGCTGCTTTTTTTGTAGAAGTAGTGATACATGTAGATTAGAGGTCACTAATAGACGCAGTTTGGTTCAGAACCCAGACACCGTACTCTCCAGGTTCAGTTTTAACTTGCACATTATTTTCTAGTCTTAACAATATTTGTTTAGCGGCACAGGAATCTCACAGACCAATTGCATGTGTTGTAAATCTCACACCATGCCTTTTAGCCAATAGCTCCTTTGAATTCTTAAGTGCATTAGGACTGGAGTCAGCGAGTTACAAACCAGGGAGAGACGACAGTAGCCCCTTTTACAGTGCCTTTTCAAGGCGCCTTCTGTGACCCTTTACCCAATCCGCCGTATGTATAAAATGTACTGAGACGGTTTGCGGGGGGTCACATTCGATGCGCCTCTAATGTGCCCCTCCAGAGGTAGTATCAAATATGCATCGGAGGGGAGCCAGTCTCTGTGTAAAGGGGTAAGCCAGAGTGCCGAAACATGGGTTGAATGTTATGATGACACACAAGCACAACAACCAATTCACTCGCCGTCAGGCCACCCCTCTGTTTACACTATTAATTAGTATTAAAAAAGCAAAGACACACCAACGGTAATGCAAAGTCAGTAAAATGCAAGTAAGCTCAATGTGTGCAATATACAGACATTTTATGGATCCTTGCGCAAATAATGCAACTAAAATGGCCTGATTATAACAAGTCTGATAACCTGCTTCCAAAGTAAGTGACATTATGCACACGCATATTGAGGCTTTACAACAGGAATTCTGATAAACAACCTGAAAAAATTGAAACCTTTTTGCCTCTAAATATGCAATTTAACATGCAAAGCACTTCACCAGGACCAAATGTGCAAAATTAAAGGTTTGCACCTTGCCCATTGCCAAATCAATTGTGAAAAGCTAATATCTGACCAGTGTAGACATAGCGTGTAAGCCTGGCCACAGCAGCAGAAATAAATCTGTCTTACTGTTCTTTTGCATCAGAGAATTCCAAACGTGGCCTTTCCTAACTCGCTTGTTGTTTGTCTGTATCCTTATATCAATAATTGTGAAACAATAAGACACAACATCAGCATCTCATATCATGACATCCTGTTCTGGATTTTATACCTTGAATAACTTTTTCTATCTGGACCTCTATGAATTTTAATGGAATACCCCTGCAATAGATTATAACCTATATACTGGATGCTTCATTTGGTCTAATTCTATTGAATGCCAAAGTAGTGCTTTACATAAAAGACAGAAAACAAACTAATATTATTTATTTTTTAAAGTAGAGGCAGTGAAGACAGTCACTTGGCCACTGATCTGTTACATTAGGTGAGATATACTGAAGGAGTAACTGAAATAGGAGTTATTGTATTGAGAAGGTAGCTGTTGTTTTTTTTGTTTTTTTTTTTTTATGTGAACTGCCTTCGTTAATTTTAGAAAGATTAATTCTCTCGACTAGTTCTAGAATTTTTTTGCATCATTTCTTGCAGTACAGAGAATCTTAATTTTTCTTTAGTGGTTTCAGTCATCTCTGATAGGATGAAGCAAGGGGGGATGATTGCAAAAAAATTACTATGAGAATACAAAATACAGTCCCACATAGATCTGAAACAAAATAAAATAATGAAAGGGTGTTTACTATCATCAGAGCTGTTTTACCTACAACTACACAGCTACTTTCCATGACTTCCTCCGCTTCTGCTGCTTCAACATTCAGCAGCACGGCTTAGATATGAGCTTCTTAATTCTTATCTATTTTGAAATTTGTCAACTGTGAATTGCAGAGGTGAATTCACTGTGATCATCTTTGGAGCTTCCCCACTCAGCCCTGGTAAATATGCATTAGAGCTGTGAAAGTCACTGAATTCTGTTTGTAAGAATCCTGTCTGTTGTGATTTTTCAGTGATTTGGTTGTCTGAGTGTACCAACACCAAGAGCTCATGGATGAACACAATCAGGGCTATCTGGTTGAAGGAAAGTTCCTCATAAATTCAGACTGGGCAACAAATCAAATGTTGAAATATTTTTTACCCTGTTCTGTACCTTTATCAGTACTGCAACAATATTGTAGGTATGAATATTGGTACTTTGACAAAATAATAACACATTTAGATTTTTGATAGCAAATATCAGAACAGGAAAAACACTCATGTTAAAAAAGTTAAAAAAAGCATAATTTTACTGAAATGTAACCTTTAAAACCAGGAAAAGAAATAAAGAGCCATTTTTGGGCTGTGAAAGAATGAATTGTGCATTTTCACAATTTTTTTTGTCAATTTATAGAGTAAATGATTTATTGTGAAAGTAATTGACACATTATTCAATGATTAAAGTATGTTAGGTTCTGCTCTAAATCTCATATCAAAGTAAACATATATATTATATATTACAAAACCCTATATCATGTCAAAATATATGTGATAACAAAGGAGTTCAATGGAATAGTATGTAATGGCGTATTATTGAGTAAAGGTCAATTTAATTTCTAAAGATATCATAATTTATATTCTTCAAAATGTAGAGTTAGCACAGTCAGAAATAATCCAACATAAATCATTTAATTGATTTTATTCTGTATTAATAAGGATAATCTGTAATGAGTATTTATGAGTAATAAGATCTTGCATTTTGTAAATTTTCTTGTAAAGGAATTCAACAAGTTTAGAAAAGCCAACACAATGCACTGAACAACAGCAAATTAATTAGTCAAGCATTCGCTAATCCCACTTTATCCTTGTTTTGCCAATTTACTCTGTACACTGTATTTGATTGTACATTGAAACTAAATTGCCTTAATATAATTTAACAAAAACTGAATAATTAGGAAAGTTGATCAGATTAATTAGCAATAAATAATAAGTCATTAATTACATTCACATTTAAGTTCATTTTTTTTCTAAAGAGTAGTAAAGAATACTAAACAGTTTCACGAATTAGGCTTGATAGTGTATTTTATGGAGATATTAAACAGATTTTTGTTTAGGTGTATTGGGGTGTTTGCGTCTGTGTTTGTGAGATTGCTTTCTGTGCAGCCCTCTTCTTGATTATGAATTCACTGACCATGGCATTTTGCTAGAGCATTTGTACGTCCATGCTTACAGCAGCATGCATGTTGAAGCTGCCCGTATGCCCTCCAACCATCAATTATAGATAAAGCTGGTGTTTTGTAGCAGCAGTGTTGAGGACGGTGTTTGTGGAATATTAGGATGCGTGTTCGTCTTCTAAGTAGCACTGACGGAGGTTCATTAATCACAAATTTCTGATATCTAAATGTTCTGCCACCTCAGCTAGCTTCCATCTGACCAGAGTTGTGGTTAGCAAGATGACATCGAGGTTAACTCTGGACTTTCGGTGTTGCGAAGCTTGTTATGGCACCATGGCAACTGATGCTGTGCAGCTAACCTACTCCAGACCAAGCTAAATTCCAGATAAGGATTAATTTGTATTCTTTTTTTTTTTTTTGCTTCATTTTTTAAAAATAAAGTATTCCAATAAATCCAAAACACTGCCATACACACATGGGGCAGCGCAGTGGTACAGTGGTTAGTGCTGTCACCCAACAGCAAGAAGGTCCTGGGTGCAATTCTCAGGTTAGGGCCTTGCATTTGTTTGCATGTTCTACCTTAGTGCTTTCACAATGATACTGCCCTGTTCTGGTTCCCAAACTTAAGTTTGAACCGGTCAGAGCATTCACACACAGAAGATTTTTAGGTTCGCACAGAAAAAAATCACCATTACCAAATTACCATAACCAAAAAATATCTGGTTCTTCCTTGCAACCTGTGATGTTTCAGTGACGTCTTCAATGGGAATATCTTGTTATCAGGAAGGAGAGATAAACTGGTGTTGGTTGCTGCCCGCCATTAAACAAAAACTAGAAGACGAGAGACAAAGAAGGATGGAGACCAAATCTACATTGAAGAAAGTTGTTCAGTGGGTCTGCTGAGAAATCAAAATGTTAGGTTGCAATTTGGGCATCCCCCAAGTTCCAGGAAAAACTGGAAAGCAAAATGAAGTATGTATGTGGAACTAGCAGAAGAGTTAGCAAAGGCTGGGTTCGCAAGAACACCAGACCAAATTATAATCAAATTTTAAAAATACGTTGAGCGTTAAGTAACTCCCTCTGATGCTGACGTCGGCTTTGGTTCAGCTTAGACAAGTGTGAACGTGGGCTGGTTCGCTAGAAAGCACTAAAGTTTTCAGACCCAAGAACAGAACCAGAGCCAGAACAAGAACCATGTCTGTGTGTGAGTGCTACCTGTGTCTGCGTGGGTTCTCTCGGAGTACTATGACTTCCTCCCACAGTCGAAAGACATGCAAAAAGTTTTCTGGGGGGGTTAGGTTAATTGGTTACTCTAAATTGCCCATAATTGTGAATGTGAGTGTGCAGATTTGTTCAGATAAAAGATCTGGAGTTGAATTCATGCGCTGAATTGGAAATTGGCAGCTGTTTGACTGGAGTTATCAATATGAAGTTCAGGGAGATATAAATGCAAGGGAAAGACACCATCATTAGGCTGAAAAAAAAATTAATCTAAAGACAACTAAAGTAGATAATGATGAAGTGGCAGAATCCTTTCCTTGGTAAAGACAAACCCCTTCAAAACATGGAGACAAGACAAGAATATTCTGAAGAAGGTAGGCGTATCATTGTCAAAGTCCTATCAAGAAGGCCAGATTAGTATTTGCCAAAAAGCATCTATAAATCCTCCCAAATTCTGAAATAGGATTCTTCGGATGGATGAATCCAAGATCAACTTATATCAGTATGAATGAAAGGGAAAAGTATGGAGATGGAAAACAAACAGCTCATGATCCAAAGCATCTCACATCATGTGTCAAACATGGTGGAGGCAGTGTGATGCCATGGGCATGTATGGTTGCCAATGGAATAGGCCTACTGGTGTTTACTGATTATACACACATGGACCAAATTGTTGGTACCCTTCCGTTAAAGAAAGAAAAACCCACAATGGTCACTGAAATAACTTGAAACTGCCAAAAGTAATAATAAATAAAAAATGTACTGAAAATGAACTAACTAAAATCAGACATTGCTTTTGAATTGTGGTTCAACAGAATCATTTTGAAAAACAAACTAATGAAACTGGCCTGGACAAAAACGATGGTACGCCTAGAAAAGATATAAAATAATTTGACCATAGGGACATGTTAAACTAAGATGTGTCCTGTAATTAGCATCACAGGTGTCTTCAAACTTGTAATCAGTCAGTCTGCCTATTTAAAGGGTGAAAACTAGTCACTGTGCTGTTTGCTATCATGGTGTGTACCACACTTAACATGGATCACAGAAAGCTAAGGAAACAGTTGTCCCAGGAGATTAGAAAGAAAATTATAGACAAGCATGTTAAAGGTAAAGGCTATAAGACCATCTCCAAGCAGCTTGATGTTCCTGTGACTACAGTTGCACATATTATTCAGAAGTTTAATGTCCACAGGACTGTAGCCAACCTCCCTGGACGTGGCCGCAAGAGGAAAATTGATGACAAATTGAAGAGACCGATAATACAAATGGTAACCAAAGAACCCAGAACAACTTCCAAAGAGATTAGAGGTGAACTCCAAGGTCAAGGTACATCAGTGTCAGAGCGCACCATCCGTCACTGTTTGAGCCAAAGTGGACTTGATGGAAGACGGCCGAGGAGGACACCACTGTTGAAAGCAAATCATAAAAAAGCAAGACTGGAATTTGCCAAAATGCATGTTGACAAGCCACAAAGCTTCTGGGAAAATGTCCTTTTGGACAGATGAGACAAAACTGGAGCTTTTTGGCAAGTCACATCAGCTCTATGTTCACAGATGCAAAAATGAATCATACAAAGAAAAGAACACTGTACCTACTGTGAAACATGGAGGAGGCTCAGTAATGTTCTGGGACTACTTTGCTGCATCTGGCACAGGGTGTCTTGAATCTGTGCAGGGTACAATGTAATCTCAAGACTATCAAGGCATTCTGGAGCGAAATGTGCTGCCCAGTGTCAGAAAGCTTTGTCTCAGTCGCAGGTCATGGGTCCTCCAAAAGGAAAATGACCCAAAACACACAGTTAATACCCAAGAATGGCTAAGAACAAAACATTGGACTATTCTGAAGTGGCCTTCTATGAGCCCTGATCTAAATCCTATTGAACATCTGTGGAAGGAGCTGAAACATGCAGTCTGGAGAAGGCACCCTTCAAACCTGAGACAGCTGGAGCAGTTTGCTCACGAGGAGTGGGCCAAAATACCTGTCGACAGATGCAGAAGTCTCATTGAGAGTTACAGAAATCGCTTGATTGCAGTGATTGCCTCAAAAGGTTGTGCAACAAAATATTAAGTTAAGGGTACCATCATTTTTGTCCAGGCCAATTTCATTAGTTCCTGTTTTATAATGATTCTGTTGAACCACAATTCAAAAGCAATGTGTGATTTTCATTAGTTAATTTTCGGTACATTTTTATTATTAGTTTTGTCAGTATCAAGTTATTTCAGTGACCATTGTGGGTTTTTCTTTCTTTAACGGAAGGGTACCAACAATTTGGTCCACATGTGTATGACTGATGACAGAAGTAGCAAGATAAATTTTGAGGTGTGTCGTGCTATACTTTATGCTCACGTTAAGCCAAATGCTACACAACTGGTAGGATGATGGATGCTTCACAGTATGGACAGATAATGACCCTAAACATACTGCGATAGCAACTTAAGACTTTTTGAAGGCACAGCAATTGAATATTCTTCAATGGCCAAGTCAGTCATCAGATCTCACCTATCAGTACGCTTCAGTTACTGAAAACAAAACTGAAGAACCACAAACATTCAGCATCTGAAGGTAGCTGCAGTGAAGGCCTGGCAAAACATCTCTAGGTAGGAAATTGAGAATTGGTGAATTTGGTGATGTCCATGGGCTCCAGACTTCAGTCATTGAATGCAAAGGATTTTCATCTAACTATCCAAAACTACTGTTACTTTTTATTTTTGAGCCCTTAAAATGGAGGTTGCTCCGCATAAAATGGCTGTAATTCCTAAATGGTAAATGCCATATTTTTTTGAGACTTCTTACATTTAAGCTGAAGGTCTGCAGTGCGATCACATCTTGATTTTCTTATTCCAAATCCATTGTGTTGGTCTATAGAAGCAAAATGATAAAAACTCCGTCATTGTTCAAGTATTTTGGACCTAACTGTATATCTATATATAAAACGTATATGTAACCCATTCAGGGGAGCTCATATTAGGGCTGAAACGATTCCTCGAATGATTTGAGTAATCCGATTACTAGGCTTCGTTTAGTCCAGTTTAACTCTTTTGCGCAGTGTTCTGCCCAGATGGTTATTTCTGTCGCACAACAGGCTCACTCCTGCTGCTGTAACGTAACTTAAGTGAGAAATTATAAACTATGGATGAAGACAGAGAAGAAAACAGCGAGGGGCGAAAAGAGGAAACACTACAGAGAAAACAACAGAAAGTATCCAAAGTATGGGATCACTACAAGCTAAACAGAAACGAAACACAGTACATTGTGTGTACTGCAAAACAGAACTAGTGTTCCACAACAGCACGTCCTCAATGTTACAACACCTTAGCAGAAAACATTCACTTTATGCTTCGAGTTCGTCAAATTGAACCGACAGGTAATGTTTATTTCATCTTTGCAAAAGCATCAGATCAAGAACGGAAATAACTCTAATTGTAGTGGCTACCTTGCGAGATGTTATGTGATACACACAAATATTAGCAACTGGAATTTAAAATGCACCAATCCAATACAGCAGGTATATTGATTTTATTTGGACTGCAGTGAGTAGGGTCAGCAGGTGTAGACCACACCCTCTTAATATTAAATAAATATATATTAGCCAGTATTATGCACTTTAATATTTATTAAGACCTAATAATGAATAAACAAATAATAAATTAATTATACTCCTTTTCAGTAAATCACAGTCATACTTTGGACAGCTTCATACGCAGGGCTCCACCATGTTCAACTGAAAAAGTAGCTGAGTTCAAAGAGAGCATTTTAAACATGCTCATCGCAGACATGCGCCCACTCTCTATGGTGGAAGATGAAGGGTTCCAGAAGATGATCACCACTTTCAATCCAAAGTATGTGCGTCCTTCCAGAACGTACTTCACAAAACTGATGGAGAAAAAGTATGAGGAAATCAAAGACATGTTGAAAAATACCCTAAAAGAGACTGACAGCATTGCTCTTACAATAGACATCTAGACAAGTGTTGCCGAAGAGGCATATCTGAGGGTGACATACCACTTTCTTGGGGAGGAATGGAAAATGGAGTACCACAGCCTGACAACAATGCCTCTTGAAGAGAGACACGGCTGCAAATATTTCAGAGTGGCTTGAGGATGTTATTGCAAAGTTTGACATCCCACCAGAAAAAGTCAAAGCTGTCGTCCACGACGGCAGAGATGCATGAATGAGAAGCACGAATGGGCATTAGTGCGGTGTGCAGAGTGCTTTAAAGAAAAAACGGACCTCTGCAAGATGTCTTGTCTAACATTTTTTTAAAAGTGAGCTGACATGAACCAAACTGAAGGATAACCAGCATCAAATGGGCAAACCATCACACATGCTTGTGAGTGACGTAATTACTCTTTACCACATGCTGTCCAGGTTGCAGGAACAGAGATGGCTGGTGACTGCTGCATTATCTGACCCAGCAGTGACACCAAGAGGAAAAAAATACCTCGATATCAAGCCTGAGGCTTAAGCCATTTGAAGGAGCAACAGTGTTTTTAAGTGGACAAGAATATATTACCCATTCTGCACTTCCACAGCCTATACAAAGCCCCAGAAAGTCCATACAGACTCCAGCTTTTTAGACTGCACCTGTCCAGGCATACCAAACTGATGAGATGGAACAGATCACAGGAAAATGGCTTTGGACTATTTGTGTTTCGACCTGAATCCCTGAACAATGTCCTACTTGGTGCTGCTTTAGATCCGAGGTTTAGGCAACTTCAGCTCTTGCCTCCTGATAAAGCTTTCAAGGTCCAAAGCACAGTGCAGGCAATGGCACTTGATATCAAAAAGGAAGCAAGGCAGAATAATGCAAGTGAAAATGGGGCCCCTGACACAGCACAACACAAGTCAGTAACACATCAGATGAGTGCTGCATCATTTATCGAAAACATACTGGGGTAATCAGATTCAAGCACCAGTGATGAAGATGATGAAGAGCAGCACTAGAATGAAACTGTCCAGGAGGTCTTAATGTGTTTTGGAGAGCATCCTCTGTCCAGTCCACTGTCATGGTGGAAGGCAAGTGTAGCACGTCATCCAACATTGTCAAAGCTCGCGAAGGCCTTCCTGTGTATCCCAGCAACATCTATGCCACCAGAGCGCCCGTTTTCTACAGCAGGAAAACAAACTGCAGAGCAAGGCTCACCTCTGAGCATGTTTATATGCTCACTTTCTAATTTTGCAACCACAGGCTCCTTTAAAGGCTTTAGCATGTGTGCACACACACAAACACACATACTAGTTTGTATAGAGATGTTTAGGAAGGTGTATTGATAGTATTCTCAAGAATAACTTTCGTTACATGTTGTCTGTATATGAAGAAAGAAATGAAAACAAAATTAGGAGGTAAAAGTTGACCAACTGTATGGATGGCGATCATGGTGCACAGTCTTTAATTTGTTCTTTTGTTATGCCTGACTGAGGCCTGAAACTGAAAGGGAGGTTGCATATCTTAAAGGCAATGTTTATTATTATGCTGCAGTTTCAGTTTGATGTATACTGTTTTAAAAGGTAATGTGAAATTAATATTTTTTTAATTTCTGAAAAAATCTCTTTAAAACTCAGAATGTAATATGCTAGTGACACTTAGTGCACTTTTTGTTTTTAAAAGAGGACAGACTTTGACAATGATACGCTTACCTTCTCCAGAATATTCTTGACTTGCCTCCATTACATTTTCTCTAAAGAGGTAGCTACCAGTGTAATGATACTGTCAGCCAAAAAGTGGCTAAGCTGTTGAAATGCTTTCAGAACTTTCTTTTTCAAAGCTGCACATGCATTCTTTGATGTACTGCATACTGAAGACATGTTATTGTATTTTAAAGAAATAAGAATATTTTTTTTTTTAAAGGAATTCAATTGGTTGTTTACTTTATCATTTTCTCGTATGTATTTCTATTGTTCTTAAAATAAGCTTAAATAGTTTAATGAAAAAACTGCAGAAAGTCCCAATTTTTTATCCGATTGCTCAATTAATCGCCAGAATAATCTATTGAATATTTGATTACTAAAATAATCGATAGCTGCGGCCCTAGTTCATATATCACTCACAATTCACAAGGTGATAAGTGAAATAGATTAATTTTACTGGATGACTTACTGTAATGTACCCACAGACATGAAAGCTGCTGTATGCAATATTTTCAACCCTAATATAACACCAAACAACTATTTGCAATACAATGATCCAAAGAAGTAATGGTGTCCTTAGCAAAGGCTGCAGCCACACTCCCTTGATACTTGAGCTTTTCAGTTCTTTGTTTTTGTAGCTAGCCCAGCTGCATGTGCACCATTAGTGCTCATGAACCCCTCCACTGACACTGTTGGCCTCTCCCCTGCGTTTAAAACCAGAAGCTTGAGGCGTGACCTCTGGCAGAGTTTGAACACAGTGCATGTTGCATCCCTCAGTGGACATTTCAATCTCTCTTCAATCAAAGAAGATGCATGCTGTGGCTAAAAAGGCCTCAGACAAAGAGAGGCAGAAGACAAGAGGCAACATTGGTATAGAGTTTCTAGGATGGGAGTGTCCTACGAGATGCTACACGACTGCAGTCTGACTCAGAGCTGGCTTCTCTTCTACTCAATGTAAGTAACACGTCTATTTTCAGGAGTGACTGGTGTTATTTCAAAATATGCCTGCCTGCCGAGAATTCCGTTCCTCCCAGGGATAAGGATTATGTCAGCGTGAGCGACTGAAGGCTAATACCCCACAGCGGGAGGCCTGGAGGACTGGATGCACGCATGGCCCAGCCAAACTGCCGCTGTGGGGAAGGCCACAATCAAGTTGCCAGGGTTTAGTCCCTTGCGCTGAAAACAAATTCAAGGTGGGTTGAAATTTTTGCAAGGATTCGTGCCGGATTAATTTAGGCTTGTTACCAAATTACCGCAGTTCTTACTAGTGTATGAAATTATTATATTAGTGAGTACTTTTGAAACGGTATCTTACAGTTGAATGAGCCATTATAAAAAGTAATGTTGGCTAAGAATAGCTAGCGACAAGCATTGTAGAGTTACACTCAATCAATAGGGAATAATTATGACGCTATGACAGAGGCTGTATGTTTTTCTAGTTTATGTCCACATTCTCTCAGTATTTTATAGCAGGAAATGGCTATGTATAAATACGTTTTATTTGGGTGTGAATTATTGGCCTTAACGCAGAGTCGACAATCTGGCCCTCTGTAAGCTAAGTGAACGTAAACTTTTTTTCAGCTATGTAACGGGCCTTTCAGTTTCATCACCACTGAAAACGACCCATTTGGGATTTAGGCCTCCTATTTTCCAAATTGGAGGATCCAGTGCTCGGATGACCTCTGAAGGCTTGCTCAAAAAAATCTCAGAGGAGGATTTGATATGTAATTGATAACATATTTTACCTGTTGTGTAAACTGTCTGATTTATGTATTTATCCATTTATTTATTGAATATGCAAGTCAATCGAAGGACTGATGGACACCTGATGTATGAGCTCTCTGGCATTCTTCCTCATGTCCCGCACCATCCTGGACAGTCTCTTAAACCGTCCGCTCTGTAGAAGGTTACAAGACAGTCAGAGTTCAGTGTTGAAAATTCTAATCTCCTGTCTCAACCACTCACACATTCATTCATTATACACTACACATTTTATGGATGTCTCCCATGTTTGTGCACTTTATATGTTGGCTATCTGCAATAGTGTACACAAACTTGATAAGCCTTATTATGATTTATATTCAGCCTGTCTTTTTGTAAATTTGCATAATTTGTTTTATATACTGTATGTGTATTGTGTGTTTTTATGGGTGTGTAGTATATACATATGTTTGTATAAAATGTAAACTGTTTTTCTGTGTATAATAAAGTTATTAGGGTCATAATATATGACTATAATTGACTTTCTCTTTATTACAGTCTCTCCAACAATTAGAATATGATTTATCTTTGTTAAGTTTGGATTTGGGTTGTCTTGAAATAATCTGCCTTTTTATTTTTACCTTCTCAATAATTTCTTTATGTAAATTCTGAAATGTTTTTATTCTAACAAAGTTTGTTAAAATTTTAGTTTCAACCCCACTTTCATACACCTTAAGAATGCATTCTATTAATGGATGAATATCTTAATAGTTCTTTTCCTTAGCTTTTCAACAAGGTAGCTTCTCGCTTACAAAAATCAAAACAGATGAGAATTAGGTTTGTCATATGGTGATTTTAACTTTTCAAAAGATTCCATATTTCTTTTTTTAATCCAAACTTTTGACCATATTCACATAAACCTTTGGCTGCCCATATCTTAAATACGTTTCAATATTTTTTTATCAGGAAGGAAGTCAGAAAAAATAGGGCTGTTGCGGTGAGGGTATTTCCCTTGTGATGATTAAAAGTGGCTTAATAGCACAATATGTAATATTATTGCACCCCGCCCATTTGCTTTGGCAATCATTTTTAATAAAGAATATCTTAGTGATGACGTTTAAACCCATACAGAGATTCTCCAGTGTTATACTCGCTTACACATCTTTTAACTAAACAGATGACCGTTTTAAAAACATTTTTCCTTTAAGAACTTGGGTGGCAAAGGTGCAAAATAAGAAGGCTACACTCACACTTTTTTTCTGTTAAGAAATTAAGGACTGAGCTTACATGTACCAATTGTAATAAAAAAAGAAAAAATCAATTAAGAAGTTTGCTCAGGTTAAATCTCAAAGTGCATAATAATCACACATCTTAATAAAATGGAGAAATAAATACCTATATTCTTTTCCAAAGGACCTGAATATGATAAAACATGCTGTACCCTAAAGCATAAAGTCTTTAATAGACATACCTGGGTTGTTATCTTGTTTGGTGTGGGGAAAACAAAAATATTGACCTTGAGTGGAGAGGTGTGATCATCCCTGCGGCACTAAGAACTCTCCTACAGTGCGCTTGTTACACAAATGCTACTTTTGAGTGATTTAGCTAACATTGCAGTCACCGCTGTTCCCATCTAACCGTGAGGTGAGGGCGTCAGCTGACGATTATTTTTTTAACGGATTATTTTATATTATTTTTTGTTTGGAAAAACTAAACTTTTGTTTAATTTACCAAATGTAATTAAAATGCACAAATAGGCCTTTTTGTTTTGCAGTATAATATTAATGAAAATCTGTGTTGTTTAGTTATACATCTATATTGGTCCTGCTTATTCATGGCAAAAATAATAATCATGATTGCTTTGGCATTTAACACAATTAGTGACTTTCAAAACAGCATCAATTAATTTTTTTTTTTTTTTTTTTTAAATAAAGTCCGTCTTCTCAACATCAGATCTTCTTAAACTTGAAAATCGGCTAAAATACAACTGTCAACTGAACTAAACATCCATACAGCAAGGCAGAGTGAGTTTGAGCTTTAGTGACAAAAGTGTGCCACTGTCAAAGAAGAGGGTGCACTGAACTTATTACAGAAAACTAAGCATGTGAGTAGTTGCGAGACAGTGCATCAAAATAATCGATTTATGCCATTCATTTTGTTTTGATTTTCGTTGAAGGCCATAATTGTAAAAGAAATTAAAATTCAATTAATCGCAGCATTAACAAACTGCCTACAACTTGCAAACGTGATTAAAAGCAATAACTTTGTCATACTATCCATCTGCTAGCCTTAGTTAATGCTGAGTTTGTCTTAAACACAACAGATAATCACTCAGTGACGACTCCCAGGCACTGATACCAACCAGCAATCTAACATAACTCCCTGTAATAAATACTTACACTGCCTTTTGCACACCTGGGAGTAGGAGCCACCATCATTGGGGATGAATGTAAATAGTACGATGCAAAATAGACGACTTTATGTAATCTAAGTCATTGATGACGTCAATGCGTTGTTACAGTCTTAGAGGTGACATGAGGTCATGTGCGATATTGACGGTAACTTGCCATCAATCGCGGTTGTGTTGTTAAAAGCTCAATAACTTAATTTTGCAATTATCGCAACAGCCCTACATAATCGTTTCTTTTGGTAACATTAAATCTCCATCCACTTTGAGATTTTTACGGATTTCCCTCAACACCATTAATGTGGCAACTACCCATCTAAACCAGCAGCCTGAGACTTATTGTATTTCTTGAATGGAAAAAGATAGTTATATATATGTACATATACTTTACATACTTTACATATAGAGCAGGTCTAGACCAAACTCTTTATAGAATTATTTAAAGAGACCCAACAAATACCTCCATGAGCAAGCACTTGGCGACAGTGGCAAGGAAAAACTTCCTTTAAGAGGCAGAGACCTCGGGCAGAACCAGGCTCGGGGGGGGGGGAGAGAGAATACTCAACACAAATGCAAGCAGGAACATATGATAATGCATGATATTAGCTGTACCTAAAAATATGGCAGCAGCAGGTGTTGCAGGAACATGGAGTAGCGATGATTCACCACCTGCGGGATGAGGACAGGGAGAGAGAGGAGAGGACAGGGGAGAAACAAAGACTTCGGGGGAGCATGGTTAGTAACAAGTCAGGGTGTGATATACATGCATGGGGGAGGGAGAGAGAGAAGTGCTCAGTGCTTCCCCCAGCAGTCTAGGCCTATAGCAGCAATTAAACTTTAACTTTTTAACTATAGGTTCTGTCATATAGAAAGGTTTTAAGCCTGGTCTTGGAAATTGCTAGAGAGTCCGCCCCCCAGACCGATACTGGGAGTTGGTTCCATAAAAGGGGAGCCTGATAACTGAAAGATCTACCTCCATCTAGAGAGCGAAGTGACCTACTAGGACAATAAGGAACTATGAGGTCTCTGAGATATGATGGAGCTTGGTCATTAAGTGCTTTGTATGTTAACAGAAAGATTTTAAATTCTGTTCTGAAATTTTACTGGGAGCCAATGAAGAGAGGCTAACACAGGAGAAATGTGATCCCTTTTTCTAGTTCCTGTTAATACTCGTGCAGCAGCATTTTAAATCAACTGAAGGCCTTTCAGAGATTTGTTGGGTAATCCAGATAGTAATGAGTTACAGTAGTCCAGTCTGGAAGTAACAAATGCATGGACTAGTTTTTCTGCATCCTCTTGAAATAGGATGTTTCTGATTTTCATAATGTTGCGCAGGTGAAAGAAAGCTGCCCTAGAGATTTGTTTTATGTAAGGGACAAAGAACATGTCCTGGTCAAAAATGACTCCAAGATTTCTAACAGTGGAACTGGAGGCCAAAGTAATGCCATCCAGACTGATTAGATGATCAGATAAAGTTTTTCTGAGGTACTTAGGGCCAAGTACAATAGCTTCAGTTTTGTCTGAATTTTAAAAGTGAAAAGTTACAGGTCATCCAGACTTTTATGTCTTCAAGACATGCCAGTAGTCTGACTAGCTGACTAGCTTCATTTGGCTTCATTGATAAGTATAGCTGAGTATCATCTGCATAACAGTGAAAATTGATGCTGTGCTTCCTGATAATGTTGCCTAAAGGAAGCAGATATAGGGTGAAAAGGATTGGTCCAAGTACCAAACTCTGTGGAACTCCATGATTAGCTATAGTGCGTGAGGAGGAGCTATTGTTAACATGGACAAACTGATATCTAGCTGATAAATATGGGGCGGTGCAGTGGTTAGCACTGTTGCCTCACAGCAAGAAGGTCCTGGGTTCGATTCCGGGTCAGGACATTTCTGTGTGGAGTTTGCATGTTCTCCCTGTGCCTGCGTGGGTTCTCTCCGGGTACTTTGGCTTCCTCTCACAGTCCAAAAACATGCAAACTGGGGGTTAGGTTAATTGGTCACTCTAAATTGCCCGTAAGTGTGAATGTGAGTGTGGATGGTTGTTTGTGTCTGTATGTCAGCCCTGCGATGAACTGGCGACTTGTCCAGGGTGTCCCCGCTTTCGCCCGAAGATGCTGAGATAGGCTTCAGCCCCCCTCCCTCAAAAGTTGCAGTATTTAATAGAAGATTACTGCCTAATGTAGGTAAGAGCTGATGAATTCTTTCTCTGGTTGGTATAATTTTATTTGTAAAAAAGCCCATAAAATCATTGCTGCTGAGAGCTAAGGGAATCAATGGTTCAATTAAGCTATGACTCTCTGTCAGCCTGGCTACAGTGCTGAAGAGAAACCTAGGGTTGTTCTTGTTTTTTTCTATTAGTGCTGAGTAATACGAGCTTCTAGCATTGCGGAGAGCTTTTTTATACGTTTTTAAGCTTTCTTTCCAGGATAGGTGAAAATCTTCTAAGTTGCTGGAGCGCCACTTTCTTTCCAATTTCCGTGACATCTGCTTTAAGACACAAATTTGAGAATTATACCACAGAGCCAGCCTCCTCTGTTTCTTTTTCAGAGGGGCAACAGTATCAAGATTTGAACACAGTGAGGCCATAGTGCTAATCACGAGGTCATCAACCTGTACATGGGAGAAGTCCTCAATTGAATTTAGATATGGCATTGTTAGAAATGATGAGACAGAATATTTTCAGATAAACATCTTCTATAGCTGAATTTATTCCTAGATGCTGTGCAGTCAATTAATGTTGTAAACTCAAATGTAACAAGGTAATGGTCAGAAGAGGGTTTTGAGGAAAAATTGTTAACTTGTCAATTTCAATGCCATATGTTAAAACAAGATCAAGGATATGATTGAAGCAGTGAGTGGGTTTGTTCACATGCTGGGAAAAGCCAATTGAGTATGATAATGAAAGAAATGCAGAACTAAGGCTGTCACTTTCTACATCTACATGAATATTGAAATCATCCATTATAATGATTTTATCTGTACTGAGTACTAACTCTGATGGAAACTCAGAAAACTCTGATAGGAACTCTGAGTACGGATCAGGTGGACGATATACTGTAACTAGCAGAACTGTTTTTTCAACTTTCCAGTTTGAGTGAGAGAGACTGAAAGTGAGGCTTTCAAAAGACCTATAGCGAAATTTTGAACTAGGGTTGATTAATAATCTGGACTGAAATATCGCAGCCACCCCTCTTCCTCGACGTATAGTACGCGGAATATGAAAATTAACATGAGTGGGGGGTGTAGATTAATTTATACTGACATACTCATCCTGCTGCAGCCAGGTTTCAGTGGTACAAAATAAATCAATAAGATGATCAGTTATCAGATCATTGACTAGCAGAGATTTGGATGATAGTGATCGAATATTCAACAATCCACATTTAATTGCGGTATTATTTAAATCCGAATTTGTGGTTGTTTTGATTTCAGTTAAGTTTTTGTTTTTAGCTCCTCTTCTGTTTACTTTAGGTTTAATAACTTGTCTAAATTTAGGTGGTTGGGGGACAGACACAGTTTCTATAGACATAGACAGAGACTCTATTCTATTCTTGGCAGGCAACCGCTCTGACTGAGGCGCAGAGAAGCGTGTTCGACTGCAGGTCTGCCTCCTGGTCTCAACTTGGGAATGTCAGGGTTTTATGTTCTAGTAAATTCTGTCAGATTTCTAGATATGAGAGCGGCACCATCCACGGTGGGATGAACGCCATCTCTCCTAATCAGACCAGGTCTCCCCCAGAAAGTCTTCCAGTTATCTCTATAGCCCACATTGTTTTCGGGACACCACCTCGACAACCAGCGTTTGAATTACGACATGCGGCTGCTGGGAGCTGCTCTAGGTTGGCCTGCACCAACTACAGGGGAGCAGGTAGCTACACTAGCATAAACTGGGCTAGCTAAGTTGCGGAGCCGCGACTCTAACTCATTAAGTCACGCCTACATTTCTATCAACATCCTGCATCTATGACATGAACTACTATCATAAAAGGAGGCAGAGTCGTAACTAAACACGGAGCACACAGGACAGGAGAGAGGGAGAGTTGGAGAGGGAGAAGGAGGAGAGAGGAGAGCGAGAGGCAATTGCTAATCGCTTAAACTAAATTAGCAGAACTACAGAATCGTCTGAATAGTTTAGAAAGAAGGAAAAGAAGTTAAATTCTTAGCTGAGTATGAGTTTGATAACAGTTTACTGTCTATTAATCAGGGTGAATGGTAGAGATAAACCACAGAGACTAGCAACATGAGGTAACACACAGCACCACCAGTGACCGGAAATGACGCAACACGCTTCTGATAGCCCATAGCTGGAGGAACAGCCAACTCTGTATATGTCTAATATTATATTTCACTGTTTTGACATCAGACTTGTCATGTGCCATAAATTCTGTGTGTTTCATGTGAATGCACTCAAGTTAACTTTTGGAAATCCAGGGTTGACCTATTGATATATGTAACCAGCTCTGTGTGACCATGGCACGATTTGTTAGGATTAGTGAAGCCAGATTGGACAAACATATCCAGGGTATGTTTAACTCGATTTTGAGGTACAGGCATCTGCTCTCTGACATTTTCTCAGTTTATAAATGTTCTACTTTCATTAATTTCCAACACACCCTCTCTTTTCTCTCTTCCTGACTGTTTTTCCGGTCTGTTTACTTCATGGCTGTTTGGTTTAATTTACTGTTTTATTCTCTCATGTGCGTCACAGCGTGCCTAATGGTCTGCAATCACACACACATACAAAAATGATGCGTATGCTAAACCTAGCCCTAACCCTGCAAGCTATTCAAACATCACATCGCCTGTTTTGTCTCTAGTAGCAGACCCAAGTTTTAACAGGACAAAACACAAGGACAGAATCCTACAATAACAACACTTAGAAACAAAACTGATAAGGTTATGATACGGTATAGAACATACGATATATCATTATTGTGATATGAGAATATAAATAGTCTGAGATTTTAAATTTTGTATAGCAGTAGTCATCCCTACAATATTGTGGCACATATATTACACATGAATTGTTTCTCACATAAACAGTTGTCTCCCTTTTGCATTTTAATAATTGTGAATACATTTCCTCACTAAAAGAACAGTTTGAAAGCTGTTTTATTTTTTTGTTCCTCTAAATCCAACATTGCTTTAAATTCATTATTGGCAGATGGTTGTTGTGCACAGTGCTTAACATGCTGAAATAATCACTGCAGACAGATGTGGTTTCCATTTAACAATGTATGAACGTCTAACTTGCTGTTTGGGTATTTAAAAATTAGTGAGAATGGTGGCAATTCTACAAAGAAACAAATCTTTTGTGTGGTCCTGTATAATGTTTACTCACCCAAACTATGTGGTAGTAAAGGGTAAACCATGTAGTATAATAAACATAATGTACTGCTCAATTTTCAGCTTGTGTCTTAATTTGAAACTCACTCATATGTCTATATTTACTTCAGGTACTTCTCTCCAAAAGTTCATTGGCACGTGAATATTTGCACAAAAAGGATAGGTACTGTAGGTTCTACAAAGTACTGCAGATCAACTGTAAAGGATTTCTTGAGATTGTACAGTTATACCTGCTGGTAACTTGCTGCATTGATATGCGCTGTGGTGCATCATCTTCCTCCGACTGGGTGCTCACAAATCAAAGGCCAAAGCATCGCATCACCCATTTGCTCTTCCCACAGGTCACAGTTTTATGGTCTTTTGTTTTTTCATGTGTCCCTCCTTTACAGACTCCCGCACACTTGGCTACGAAGAGACAGTAATCATCACCCTGGCAACAGTCTCTGTGCTTGGCGTGCTGGCTGTAGCAGCTTTCTTTGGTTACCGCATGATGCACAGTGAGTTACCATGGTTCCAAACTGTGACGAAGATCATTCATTATATAAGGCTGTTTAAATGTTTTAGGGGTTTTTTTGGAATACTTGAAAATTGAAATTGGAGCTGGTCTTTATACAAACGCAGCCTTGTGTTTTGTACTTGTCTGAGCCCTGTATGTGCCTCCATATGTTCACAGGAGACAGGACGCAAGGCCTTCACAACCTGAATATGATGGAGGCTGCTGGCTCTGAGAGCTCTCTAGACCTCGACAATCTCAAATTGCTGGAGGTCAGTGCCCACAATGCTATTAGTGTCTCTTTGTCTATTGCCTTCTGTGTGTCCAGGTTGGCTCCAACTTTTCATATTTTAATTTTCTACTAAACAGTCATCTGTTTGTCAGGCAAATCAATTTATATTTAGTGTAGCTGTGAAAGTGCCAGCACAAAAGTGTAATTCTGCTGACTAACGAAATGAGTGAATAAGAGCAAGTGGAGTAATGATTGTAATTAGTTTACAGCACTATGACAAATGAAATACAGTAATATTGGTGCAAGATTTTATATGGTCATGTCCAAACACTAAATTGCCCTTCAAGATCTTTTATACCCTTTTATAACCTTTTTAGGGTGGAGTCACACTGCTTCCTTCATACAGTGCCCAAGCACGTTATACTCACAGAGTGCAGGTTTTCTGACCATTAGGAGTGCTCCAGACCGTGGCCAAGCATGGTACACGTCCTTATCCCTGTTAGGGTTGGAAGAGGTATGCTTCAGCACTGTAATGTTGCTCATGCACAAGTACACAACATGGACGTGACAATATAACTGAATTACTCTCTTGTCTCCTGCTGTCTGGAAAATTCAGTCACTGCATTAAGTAAATGGTATATTTGCAAATGTGGGTGGGCCCTATCTGAACAAAAAGACTCCAAATAAGCCTCAAATTCATTAAAGTTGCGGTCACAAGCTCTCAAAATAATTATATATGTAAAAGATGTTATTGTGTTCAGGTACGGTTTTGCTTAGAGCAGGGTGAATGCAGGCCTGTAGTGCAGTGGGGAGGAGGGGAAAATCATGCTTCGGCACGTAACGAAACAACTGGATCAAGTTTGAAGGCACCCTCAGATGCTTAAGCCTCTTTATACACTGGGTGTGTGTGTGCGTAGAAAGAGAGAAGTAACTTAGAGAGAGAGGCAGATTGACCAGCTGAAAAGGCAAGCAGGAGAAACCAGCATAGTATCATTTATTTGATAATTGTTAGATAACTGTCATGTACAGGCTAATAATATAATCTTAAATGGAACTGTGCTGATTTTGTCAGATTATTTTTGCGTAGAGATTTTTGAAAATTTTAAATTTTATAACAGCAAACCAGTGTGTATGAGGTCAAGCAGCATTAGCCTTAAAAAACATGTTTTGCATAAAAAATGTTAAACTCTTGTTTATGTATCTGAATAAAAGAAGCCCCCTGCATTAGCCATTGGATCTAATTGAAATGGTATTTATTTACTTGGCAACCAGCTGAAACCAAATAAAGCAGTTTGGTCAGTCAACATTAAAACATATATTCCTCTGTAATATTTACTACTTACCGTTTTTCCTTAAGTTTTAGGGAGAATAAATGCACACTTGTATAACACGCAGAACCAAACTACTGGCAAAGATGTTCAAACTGATTCCTACAAAATAGACTTTGTAACGAGAGTAAGATTCAAATGATGTAAATCAAATGCGTACTGTCAGCTACTTTACCACTGGCTACTGGCTGACTGGAAGGCTGCTTATAATCAAAAATGTTCTATCGTAATCTTTTGAAATCAGCCCTCAAGTCATGTAAAACATGATTTATCGTAAAAGGTGTATATGCTGTGGGATGTCCTCTATCGAAAATCTATCAGAAAATTATGGTTGTGTGTTGCTTTTCAACAAGAACAAAATGCCAGTCAGCTCTGTGTTTCAAAGCAGAGTGGTACCTTTTCAGTGAGGAGTTGAATTCAGAGCTATGTCCTTGTGCCTTATCAAATACAGACGCACATTCTTTCACACCAGGCTTACTGGAAGAGGAGGTTGGTGGTGGGATGGGGCCTTCAGGGACCCTTACTTGCAGACAAAACAGAGCACACTGTTTTCATAGTGTGGGGTTTTTTTTTTGTTTTGTTTTTTTTTTTACAGACAAGGAAATGGAAACCATAGAGAAGCATGCAGATAGTACTTGTTGTCGTTCTGCACAGTCAGATGACTTATCTTGGGCACTGGGACCAGGTAGGATGTCTTCCACAGCACAGGGAGTCTCTGTAGGTACAGTTTCAGGTTGAAGAGGTGCTGGAGCATTCCACTCAGCTGGCTGCAACACATCCTCAGCACTCAAGGGCTAAGGCCATCCGGTCTAGCAGCTTTTCCCTGGTGGAGCCTCTCCAGCTCTCTCCCGTCGGGCTGTGATGTGTAGTCCATCCTGGGGGTGGAGGTGGGGGGCTGGCTGTGATGGGGCAGTGAGTTGTCTAAAGTGGAGGTTTGTGTGGGCCTGGGGTGGTTTGGGGAGGATGACGGAGGTCAGGGGATGGAGTGTGAGGGCTGGTGGAGGAGGGCGGGCTGGAGTCAAACTTGTTGGAAAAACTGGTTCAACTCGTTTGCCCTCTGTGTGTTCCCCTTGACTGCTCCTCCTCCGCCTTTCCTCTGTAAGCCGGTGATCTTCTCATTCCACTACAAACATTCTTGGCCTTGTTCCTCCCCAGCTTCTCCTCCAGTTTCTTCCTGTAGGTGTTCTTACTCTCTCTGAGTCGTGCGTTTGAGTTCTCTTTGTACCTGTTTGGGTTTTGACCGGTCCCCCACCCTGAAAGCCCTCTTGTTCCTTTTGAGAAGAGCCTTCAGGTAACTGGTTACCCACGGTTTGTTGTTTGGGTAACAGCAGACCAATTTAGTGGGAATGGTGTTGTCCATGCAGAACATGATGTACTCAGAGACACAGTCGACACTGCCATAAATGTCCTCACCATGTGGTTCATATAGTACATTCCATTCGGTGGCTTCTCTCAGTGCGTCCATGGCCTCAGGAGACCACTTCCTCACTGTTCTCACTATAACTGGCTGCTATTGAACAACAGGCTTGTATGATGGAGAGAGCAGGACAAGGTTGTGATCGGACCTGCCGAGTGGGGGCAGGGCAGTGCAGCTCTATGCCTCCTTAACGTTGGCATACAGCAGGTCCAAAGTCTTATTATCTCTGGTGGTGCATGAAATAAATTGATGAAAGGTGGGGAGGGTGGAGGAGAGACAGGCATGATTGAAGTCCCCAGTGATGGTGATGGAGGCTCCAGGGTGTTTAGTCTGAAGCCTCGCAGTTACGGTGTGGATGACGTCACACGCCGCTTCCGTGTTCCCTGATGGAGGATTGTAGGCAGTAATGGTGATGACGTTGGTGAATTCCCATGGCAGATAATACGGACGAAAACCGATGGCAAGTTCGATGTTATGCCATGAGTATATCGAGTATATTTGATATATTGCCCACGCCTGAACAGCTGACACTGGCAGTGTGTTATGGATGAGAACAGCAGAGACACGGCAGCTTTCACTTTCCCCTTTGATCCGTACCAGTTCAAGGTCATGCCCTTAAAAATGCACCAGCCACTTTCCAGCAGCTGATGGAGATGACCCTAGGGGAGCTGAGAGATACCATCTGTTTTGTTTACCTTGATGACATCATTATCTAGTCTGTGTCATGGGACCAGCACTTTGATGACCTTCAGGCTTTTTTCCAAAAACCCAAAGGAGCAAAGCAGACCATCATCATGAAAAAGTGAAACTTTTTCTAGTGTTGGAGCTCAGGTATGTTGATAGTGTGACATTCCACACAGAACACCTTTTATGTGAACAATACAAGGTGACATCTAAGTGGTTGAATTTGGCTACCAAAATTAATAAATAATTATTATAGATAACTAATGATTATTAGAATAGTAAGATCGAATTTACATTAGATTACCTCGGGGCACCACCCTTAAAGAAGTTAAAAGAGAGCCAATTTAATTAATCAGTCTCATGAAATCTACTAAACTGTGAATTTGGATTTACGCTTAATAATTAACTTAGTATTTACAACCAACATTCCCTCATCAACGGCTAGTTAAACAGTTAAGATATTGGCAAAATTCACTATTGTGCAACATTAAACACACAGCATGTTTTTCCAAAAGTATTCAGAAAGGAAAAAAGAAAGAAACACACAATGCCTAATCTAGGATGTAAACCATTATATACATTTACATACAAGAATGTGTGTTTGTGAGTATACAGCAGCCTCAGCCTCAGCAGCCATTAAGAGAGAATCTAAATGCCTACTGAGCCCAATAAACAAAGGCAAATTGGCCAGAATCTCTGTGAGTGTTAGACGGCATGTTCCTTTGGTACTTTGAGATCAGAACATTTGCTGGTTGAGACCCCGCATGTGTAAAGACAGTGTTCTGTATGTGTGAGGATGTGGTGCCAGGTTAGAAAGAAGATGGTTAGTTGCATACAAAACCCTGATTCTCTGTCAGCTAATTAACCTTAACTTAGTATTGTGGATAATACTCTTATTAATAACCTGACTACAATCACCACAATACCCATTTTCGATACAGTTCAGGCTCTTGCAAAGAATCTTTGTTGAGAATGCTGTTCTTGTTGTTCAGTCCTGTTGCTGGAGGAAACCAGTCACTCCTTTGCTCCTTTCAGATTTACCAGTTGTGCTGAACTTGCCAGTAACTCCCGCTGGTTAGGTTGCAGGCATGGTTGCTGCTCCTGGCCAAATTTGAGCTTGTTCAATCCTTTTTGTATGCCTGTTTTTTTCCCAGATGACTGGTGACCAGTAGCAGCTCTTGCTTCCATCAATGAGGTATTTAGCACCAAGTTCTAAAAAGTTGGTGGCTGGAAGGATCACTCTGTTGTGGGACTCTACACAAGTCTCCCTCAAATTCCTGGGTTACATTTTGTCTGCCACTAGTACTCGGGTGGACCCAGAGAAAACAAAGGCAGTGGAGGTGTTCCCAGTGCCAACAAACCAGAAAGAAGTTCTGCAGTTTTCTGGCATGTCTGGTTGGTGCCTCCAGTTTGTCCTTCTCCCAGCTGGCAGAACCCCTGAAATGTGTTGGAACTCAAAGAAGCCCAGTTCAATTGGACACCTGACACACCAAGACTGTACTGTCCTACATCACATACTGTATTGATATTGTCACAGTGGATAAAATCATCCAGGTTTTTCTTAACCAGAAACCCTGGACGACAAGCCAGGTTCCCATGCTCCACAAAGACACAACACTGTCTTCAAATCAGACGTCAGAGCTCTGTACAGTGCTGCCAGAGCCAACCTGAGGAAGGGGTATCAAGGATGCAAAGAGGAACAACAAGAGGAAGATTGAAGACCACCACCAGCAACCCACGACAGGTGGCAGCCTTTTAGCACATGACAAACTTCAGGGGCAGCAGCAATACGACTATGAACAGCTCTGCCTCACTGGCAGAGTAGCTTAACTGGTTTTTACTTGCTCTGAAACATCGCAGCAGCACAATGCAACACTACCTCACCCTCCACCAGCTCCAAGCACCCCCATACTCACTGTTCAGGTGCATGAAAGAGAGAAGGATGCTCAGAGCTGTGAAGACAAGGGAAGCTGATGGCTCAAATGGAATACCTGGGAAGGTCCTCAAAGTTTGTGTGAACCAGCTCTCAGGGATCTTCACCACCATCTTCAATCTCATCCTGCCTGAAATCAGTCAGAATCATCCCCGTACCGAAGAAATCTGCTACAGACAGTCTCAGTGACTATTACCTGGTCCAAACTCACTCTGCCCGGCTTTATGGATTGTTAACTGGCTTGAATCAACATGACAGACCTATAGTGCTTGCTAATGAGCTGTTTAGAAGAAATGAAAATCGTAAAAATTTATGGAAACTTTCATATAGCAAAGCTGCGGTCCCCGGATCACAGAAGATTACTCCCCATAGTTTCAGAGCAGGTCTCCCGTGATGCTCGATTACTCAGGCCTTCCCATCTCCACAAGCAGACCTCCCTGGGTGCAGGCTTGCAATATAGGCTGTACAATCACAAACTCTTTATAGTCAACATAGATTTTCATTAATTATAGGCTGCAAGGTGTAAACCAGGGGGCTCAAACTCAACTTACCTGGGGGCCGCTGGAGGTAGAGTCTGGGTGAGGCTGGGCCGCATCAAGTATTCCACAAAAAAAAGGGTTTTAAGTATTTCAAAGAAAAATACAACCGATCCAATCTTATCAATTTTTATTAATAACAATTCAAAACATCCAGAACATGAACGGTTCTTCAGAACATAGGCTTCTCTTACTTCCTCCTACTTCTTGCTGCTAGAGACTTGGCAGCACTTCCTCTTACACAGCTGAGACACATTTGGCGTGAGGGAGGAAGCAACTGAGACCCTCAGTATGGCTTGAAGATGCTCATCTGTAAGTTTGGACCTAAACTTTGACTTATTAAAGTTTATTGTGGAGAAGAGCTTTTCACACAGATAGGTGCTGCCAAAAAGGCACAAGATCCGCTTGAACATCCTGGAAAGCTCAGGGAAGGTGGGGGGCAATTCTCTCAAAAATTGTCCAAGCTTGTCTGTTTTTCCACTCACCTCCCTGAACTTGGCTTTGAGTTCAGAATTGCACTGCAGGTCAATTAGCTCCATCTGAAGCACAGGGAGGGGCATCTTCCACATCGAAGGAGAAGGGGTCAGCAAAAATTTGAAAAGTGGCTCTGTGTGTCTTGAAGTCTGCAAACCTGTGATCAAATTCTTCCTGTAGCTTTACAATGGTATCAGCATACTTCTCACCACTGAATGGTGTGCCCGAATCCATGAGTGCCTTGCATGCTGGGAAATGGCAGAGGTTTATCTGGGAAAGCTGGGCTTTCCATAGCACAAGTTTTGTGTAGAATGCTCTGACATTGCCATATGCAGCACTGACAAGCTGGTCCTGTCCTTGTAACTTCTTGTTCTGTACATTCAGCTCCTGTGTGATGTCAACAAGAAAAGCTAAATCCATTAGCCATTTGGGATCACTTAGTACAGGAACAGTCATCCTATCTTTCTCCATGAAGGCTTTCACTTCTGCTCTCAACTCAAAAAACATCTTCAAGACCTTCCCCCTGCTAAGCCAACGTACCTGGGTAAAGTAGAGCACATCCTCATATGCTGACTCTATTTCCTCCAAAAAGGC
>KV751369.1:4665140-4702655 GCA_001698575.1 Mola mola | reverse complement strand
CCTGAGCTATGGTAGCCCACAAGTGTTAAAAAATATAAAACGCCCAGGGCAACGACTCACGCAGGTGCATGTGAGAAAAAACACACGGGCCGCACTAACACCAAGCTTTGATTTCAGGTAGGGGGCCACAAAATATCATTCCGGGGGCCGCGAGTCTGAGACCCCTGGTGTAAACAATCTTTTACAAATAAATAATAGGCTTATTTGGGTATTTTAGATTACAATCAGTCGCAGTAGTAGTAATCACTAGCCACTAAAGTAAATCATAAATACATTTTTTCATTTGTGGCACTTAATTTTGTTTGGATTTGACATTTGTATTTCTTATGAGACAATGCTTAAGTAATGGTTGAAAAATTAATGAAAGTTATGGCTGTTATTAGTAGTTGGTAAATTAACCAAAGGATTAATCAACAAATTAAAAAAAATAATCAATAGATTAATCGATTTTAAAAAATAATCGTTAGCTGCATCCCTGGCGCTGAGTCAAATATTACTACGGTGATGGGTTTTGTACAGCGGGGATGAGTCTGCCTAAAGAGATGTGATCCTGAAAATTGCAGCATGGTGTTCAACTAACAACCTCGCACTGAACACGACTAATACAAAGGAAATAATCTTGGACCTCAGGAAGGAGAGGGCAGACCCCACCCTCCTTTACATCTATGGAAACTGTCTAGAGAGGATCCAGACATTCAAATTCCTCAGCACCATCATTTTTGATGATGTTACTGTGGACTACCAACACCACAGCAATCATTAGGAATGCACAACATCGTGTCCACTTCTTGAGGGTATTAAGGAGGAACAATTTGGGGCAGGAGTTGCTGATGATCTTCTACAGCTCTACTGTGGAAATTCTGCTGCCTTACTGCATCACAGAGTGGTACGCCAGCTGCACCAAAGCAGACGGGAGGGGGTTTCAAAGGATAATAAACGCAGCGCAGGCGATCATCCACTATCTTCTTCCCTCCTTGAAGGACCTCTATAACTCCTGCTGCCTTAGCAGAGCTAAAAACATGGCAAAGGACCAGTCACACCCTGGTGTCCACCTGTTTGACCTGTTGCCCTCAGGATGGTGCTACAGATGCATCAAAACTCAGACAAATACACACTTAAGGACAGGTTCTTCCCAGAGCCATAACCACATTGAATTCACACATAACTTCCCACACACGTACACCCATCCTCCAGCACACTACCCCCCCATCCCATCCCCTCCTCTGATCTCACATACTGTATATATTTTATTGTGTGCATAAAGGACAGTGTCACCTTAACAGTGCATTATTCTTGCTATGTATATATTCAATCTCTATATATTTTTATTTTATTCTGTAATTTAATGTACAGTTGCAGAGAAACATCGTCCGATGTTGTTGTATCAATGCACCTTAAGAAGCTTCACAAAATTGTATATGGTGTTCATTGACAATAAAGGCATTCTTTGATATGTTCTATTCTATTTTAATCTCCTGTATTCTAGAATGTTTGAGACTTAATACCACATTGTGCTTTGGCTAATCCAGCAGACTAACTTGATTAATTTGCAACTGACTTGGGGCCATTTTAACTGTTTAGGCCTGCTTTTCGCCTGTAATTTAGCTCATATCCCATCTCTTTTCTTCCTTTCAAACAGAGACACATTTGTACCTCTCTATGTGTTATTTATTGTATTTGTCAAGGCCTGTCAGTGTTTCTGCAAAAGCATAAAACAAATTAGCATTTTATTTACACTGTTTTCTTATTTTTAGCAAGGAGAAAGGTCTAGAATTACAAACATAAATCTATAAATAGTTATCTCCTCTCCCACTACAATTACAATTTCAGTTGATTGGACGTGGCAGATATGGGGCCGTGTATTGTGGCTCCCTGGACGAGCGGCCAGTAGCCGTGAAGTTGTTCACTGCAGGCAACCGGCAGAATTTCCTCAATGAATGCTCCATCTATCGGCTACCATTGCTGGAGCATGACAACATTGCCCGGTTTGTGGCTGCCGACGAGAGAACATGCTCAGAGGGACGCACTGAGTACCTGCTGGTCATGGACTACTACCCACATGTGAGTTTAACATACAGATCGGATATTTGACAGCTGGGATAGGTCCTCTCTTCATGAGGGAAATCAGCTCCTTTGCTACTACACCTTTGGTTACCTTGGTAATATGGAGTGTGGTTTAATATCAGAGGTCTCAGAATTCTGAGGATAGCAAAAAGTCTGTCAATTATTGACCTTTCCCCATCGTGCAATGCTATACACCACAGCATGTCTTAACTACAGGACACTGTCTTTTTCTTACAGCTCAATGTAGCTTATTTCGTGCAGTATTTAAAACTGATCTGCAGAAAGAAAAAGGCAATTTCTTCCTGTGACTGCCTTGAAATTCTAGCCTATTAAAAGCTTTTCATCAAACAGGTTGGGTTAGTATTAGTAGTAACTTAGTCCAGCTCTGATAGAGATAACTTTACTAATCCCCGTAGGGAAATTAATTAAAAAACTAAAGGCATATGAAGGAAATTTAAATCCAGCAAAAGAATGGTGCTGCCACTAACAGTAAATGAAATATATACATGTAATTATAGATTGCATGTGTATTAAATGGCTATAGAATTATGTCCATGTATTGTATCAAAAAGTGAACTGATAATACATTTGAGCTCAATGTAAATTATTCAGCCAACTCAGCAGTGTCAGTGAGGGCCATGGAGATTTCCCTTGACCCACCGGCAGAGGTTTTGTTTGTATTTTTGTGTTAATTCTGATGGATGACCATAGTCCTTTCATTGTGAATCAAAATATGTTTTCATGCAAAAAAAAGAACGTTAATCAAATTTTATTTGTATAGCCCAAAATCACAAATTACAATTTGTTTGGGTGGGCTTCTACAGGCTGTACAGATGTCAGACCATGGGCCCTTAGACTCTTGAACCAGGTGAAGAAAAACTTAAACCCTGATTTGGGAAAAATAAGAAACCTCAGGAGGAACCACAGAGGAGGGCTCCTTCTCCCCAGGATGGACAGACATGCAATAGATGTTCATGCATGTTCAGAAAACAACAATGTGACAATGACAAAGTATTTAAAATGAATATGCAACTTTGTTACTAAAAATATGTTCTGACACTATCTGCTGAAGGTTGCACTGCCTCCAGAAGCTTGTCAATATTCATGTGGACACACCTCAAAAGTTAATGTCTACCTGTCAGAAACTTCCTTATTTCGAGTCAGGTAACCCACAGCCAGTCCTATAAAAGGAGCATATTGTGTCATCATTGTTATTACTCTAATATAAGTTGTCATGGAAATACAGTGCAAGCCAGGACAGAAGTGCAGGACAAATAATGCATCAAAGTAAATGATAACATTTATTTAAAACAAATAAATGTAATGCAATTTTCTATGGAAGTGTATGCGCAAATTAACTTGTGATTGATTTTGAGAGAAAAGATGGTGTTCATGGGGGATGCATCAGGGCCAGGTCTATAATGTATTATTTAGGCTGATGGAGATGACTGCAGAAGGAAATTGGTAATATCTTTTATAAATACTGGTGAACACTTTCATGAAGTTGCAGTACTTTACACTGAATTATTTGACTAGAAATACACATTACTATCTTCCTGTAAATAGTGCAAGGACACTGCACGGCTTTTATTGGGTTCTGATAGAATATATTGCAAGTCAGTGAGACAGTGATTTCAAAATAGAAAAAATGCTGTGGTTATGTTGCCTTATCAATAACTGGTTGCATGGGGAGAGGATATAGTTCAGCTTGATAGGTTGGTCTGGATATGCCCTTGAAAGGTCCCCTTTTGCTTTACTTGGAGTGTTTTCCTTTACATGTTGGCCATCTTAATTCTCCTCAGTTAGACTTGATAAGACCTTTTGGCTGCTCTCTGAGCACATAATTATTTCATTCACACATTTTATTTGCTCATCCATGGCTGAAATACGAGGCCCAGGCTGATCCATCCCTGCTTGTATGGATAAGAAGCACGAATCAGTCAGTCTCTCACCAGTATTTATTTTTAATTTTTCCCTCTCCAGAGTCTCTTGAGAGTGAAGCTGCTCATTAATCTGTATTCTCTCTATAACTTCTCATCCCATCATTACGGTCCTCCTCAGCGTTCTCTGAGTCATTACCTGAGTGTCCAGACCAACGATTGGGTCAGCAGCTGCCGGCTCACTCACTCGATCACACGTGGCCTGGCATACCTGCACACAGAGATCTTCAAAGGAGGTGAGCTGGAGGACACACATACAGAAAATTACATAACTTCATGGTTTACAGAGGCTATTTACATTAACAAATAATTGCGGTGGACTGTGTTGTCTAGGTATATCATTTTACAACACTTACAAAGGCTTTTTTCATCCTGCATACTGCAGCTCCATGTGGGTCTGTTTTGCGTGGAGGATTTCATATGTCCCTGCATTTTGACAAACCCACATGTATAACAGTCTGTATAAAAGTCTGGCCTTGAGGCAATGAATGGATTTAAATAACATGGGACTATATCCCGTTAAAAATCAATCAAACAGTTTTAGAAAAGTGAAGAGAAAAGCATACTTGCAGTAGCATGTGATGACTGAAAGAATCCAATACAGTCTTCCAGTGCAAGTTCTATCTCAGTAGCCCAAGGTGATGGGAAGAGTAAAGGAGTGACAGGAGAGAAAGTGCAGGCTGCTGTTTGTCAGCTTGGTAGCTGGTAACAGCAGAATCTCTCAGCCCTGGAAACAGTAGTCATCCTCCCTCCTTCCTCGTGCACATCATGAGCAGATACAGTAGTGTTCAAAATAATAGCAGTCCAATGTGACTAACCAGATTAATCCAGGTTTTTAGTATATTTTTTATTGCTACATGGCAAACAATTTACCAGTAGGTGCAGTAGATTCTCAGAAAACCAACAAGACCCAGCATTCGTGATGTGCACGCTCTTAAGGCTGTGCAATTGGGCAATTAGTTGAAAGGGGTGTATTCAAAAAAATAGTGTCTGCCGTTGACTTTACAAACTCAAAACTATTTTGTACAAACTTTTTTGTTTCTAGGATTTAGCAATCCTGTGAATCACTAAACTAATATTTAGTTGTATGACCACAGTTTTTTATAACTGCTTCACATCTGTGTGGCATGGAGTCAACCAACTTGTGGCACCTTTCAGCTGTTATTCCACTCCAAGATTCTTTAACAAAATTCCACAATTCATTTACATTTCTTGGTTTTGCTTCAGAAACAGCATTTTTGATGTCACCCCACAAGTTCTCGATTGGATTAAGGTCCGGGGATTGGGCTGGCCACTCCATAACATTAATTTTGTTGGTTTGGAACCAAGATTTTGCTCGTTTACTAGTGTGTTTGGGGTCATTGTCTTGTTGAAACACCCATTTCAAGGGCATGTCCTCTTCAGCATAAGGCAACATGACCTCTTCAAGTATTTTGACATATGCAAACTGATCCATGATCCCTGGTATGCGATAAATAGGCCCAACACCATAGTAGGAGAAACATGCCCATATCATGATGCTTGCACCACCATGCTTCACTGTCTTCACTGTGTACTGTGGCTTGAATTCAGAGTTTGGGGGTCGTCTCACAAACTGTCTGCGGCCCTTGGACCCAAAAAGAACGACTTTACTCTCATCAGTCCACAAAATGTTCCTCCATTTCTCTTTAGGCCAGTTGATGTGTTCTTTGGCAAATTGTAACCTCTTCTGCACATGCCTTTTTTTTAAACAGAGGGACTTTGCGGGGGATTCTTGTAAATAGATTAGCTTCACACAGACGTCTTCTAACTGTCACAGTACTTACAGGTAACTCCAGACTGTCTTTGATCATCCCGGAGCTGATCATTGGCTGAGCCTTTGCCATTCTGGTTATTCTTCGATCCATTTTGATGGTTGTCTTCCGTTTTCTGCCACGTGTCTCTGGTTTTGCTCTCCATTTTAAGGCATTGGTGATCATTTTAGCTGAACAGCCTATAATTTTTTGCACCTCTTTAAGTTTTCCCCTCTCCAATCAACTTTTTAATCAAAGTACGCTGTGCTTCTGAACAATGTCTTGAACGACCCATTTTCCTCAGGCTTTCAAAGAGAAATGCATGTTCAACAAGTGCTGGCTTCATCCTTAAATAGGGGCCACCTGATTCACACCTGTTTTTTCACAAAATTGATGACCTCACTGATTGAATGCCACACTGCTATTTTTTTGAACACACCCCTTTCAACTAATTGCCCAATTGCACAGCCTTAAGAGCGTGCATATCATGAATGCTGGGTCTTGTTGGTTTTCTGAGAGTCTACTGCACCTACTGGTAACTTGTTTGCCATGTAGCAATAAAAAATATACTAATAACAGTGATTAATCTGGTTAGTCACATTGGACTGCTATTATTTTGAACACTACTGTAACTGTGGTCATTGACCACAACTGCAGCTGCCCTTGACATCACTACACCCTCTGTTAGACTGTGTTAGTGCAGGCAGAGGCTGATATGGTCTTAATCCCATTATTGTGGATTAGATTAGACAGTTAAGATGTCTGTTGACAGTGTAGCTTGCTTTGTTGAACAATGAGGGGAATGAAATAAAGCTAGATGTTATCATTCTTTCTTAAATGCCACAAAAAACTGAATGTACTGTATGCCTGGAGTGACCACGGAATTCTGGGAGTGCTGTAAAGTCTTAAAGGTTGTGTCATAAATAAATAAGTCCTATTGTTTTGCCTCATGTCTTCTCCTGGTCTTCTTTGCCGCCCCTCCCCTCTTCCACACAGACTTGTACAAGCCAGCCATCTCTCACAGGGATCTAAACAGCCGAAATGTTCTGGTCAAAGCTGACAGCACATGTGTCATCATCGATTTCGGCCTGTCCATGAAGCTGACAGGAAACAGGCCAGCACGCCATGGAGAGGAGGAAAACGCTGCTATAAGTGAGGTAAGAGTTCTGGAGGAAGTGGGACTGCTATCTAGCTATCAGGGCTTGTAGAATTTGTTTAATATAATATGTCATATATGGCTTTTGTCATTCAATCATTCTGCCAGCTGAGTTATCTGTTGCCCTCTCTTGTCACATCACCTTTACTGCAACAACAGTAGAATTGTACACATTTTCAGTCATTTATTTTAAATCAACATACTCAAAATGGTCTCTTACCTTGAGGTAATGTCACTCAAAATGCAAAATTGATGATTTAATTAACATAAGACAAGGATAATAAAACAGAGGATACTTCTTGCAACAGCACGAGTGGCAACCTCTACAGTAGCTCAGTTAGTGTTTTCTCATCTATTTTTTGTCTGTTTCATCAATCTTCATCTTCAAACTTTTTCATTACACATATAGTGTAGTGTTTTTCTCCACCAGAATTTCATTTGGGATTATTGGTTTCTGTCTCTCTGTCCATCCTTCTTTCTTTCTCTCTTTCTTTCCTTCTTAAGGCCATAACTTTATAACTTGTATTGTTTAAAAAAAAAAAGACAGGGAGACTTAAATGATAAAATCTTAGTTAGTGTACTGACCAAATGTGCAGTTTGAGATGTAAACTTTAATTGTATGTTGCACAAAAACAGCACTTAATGCTCTGGTACAGAGTTGTTGATTACTACAATTTTAAATGTATTAATTTTATTTTTTGTTTTCACGAAGAATCCATAGAAAGCTCTTGCCTAATATCTGAGAATGAAGCATTCTATACATCTTTAACTTCACCTCATCACCCACCTCTGCCTTCATTTTGGTACTGTATGCCAGGTGGGGACGATCCGCTACATGGCCCCAGAGGTACTGGAGGGGGCGGTAAATCTGAGGGACTGTGAGTCTGCGCTGAAGCAGGTTGATATGTACGCCCTGGGTCTGATCTACTGGGAGACCTTTATGAGATGTACCGACCTTTTCCCTGGTGAGAGAAGTTTTGAATTGAGCACAAACTCCCACAGTATTTTTAAAAACATTTTTTACTGTCATTTTGATAACAGACAACACAATAATGAGCCACTCCAACCCCATTTATCACAATAGGAAAGTACATTCATATGTTTAATTAGTATTTTTGCGAAATTAAAATATCACACACATCCCTCCTCTTCCTGTCCTGCATCCAGGAGAGTCTGTGCCAGAGTACCAGATGGCCTTTCAGGCAGAGGCAGGGAACCACCCAACATTCGAGGACATGCAAGTTCTGGTGTCCAGGGAGAAGCAACGTCCCAAATTCCCAGAGGCCTGGAAAGAGAACAGTCTGGTATGTTTGGGTGTGGGTGTTTCTCTGTAGTGACCAGAGATAGACACAGTTAACAAAAATGTTGCTTACTGAAGTTTCTTTCATCTGTCTGAGGCATAGCTTTGTCTTTTTTTTAGGATTATTTTGGGGCATTTTGATTTTATTTGAGAGTGACAATAAATGGCAGACAATGGAAGCAAAAGAGGGACACAACATACACACATTCAAAGTTGGCCTATAACAGTTGGCCATAAGAGCCCTGACATTCTGAAGGAAGAATCTAGAAAATAAACCTTAGTTTGATCTAAAATGATTCAAAGCTCAAAAAATCATTTCACACAGATATTGTAAGGGTCAGAACTATGTATAACTATTAAAGTCATTTATGTTCCGTGTAGAAATTCCAACCAAAATTGCTTTCAGTGGATATTAACATACATTACAATGTAAGTTAAGTCCCTATTGCATTCCCATATGTGCGTTGCAAGTCTGGTGGCGGTAATCTTTCCTTTTGTCCTTCACAGCCAGCAAAATCCACAGTCCTTGTTTGTTTAAAACTGACTTCAGAGAGTTCAGCTGAATCAAGTGGGTATACTCCAAAGCTACTTTAGTTTATATTCCCACTGCAACACAAAGAGGACATTGGCACAAAAATGACACTGCAAGATGCCCACTTGACTTGGACATCTGCCATGTGATACACGTTATAAGATTCGTATACAGTATAAACAATTTGTTAATAGGGACGTAAGGATACTCTCAACCCATGGTCACGATTTTCAAGACATGATGTTTTCGCGATTTATTTTCTCAGACAAGAAAAGTTAAAAATATTTTTCTTGACTTGAAAACCAAAAACCACTGGACATTTTTTCATTGATTGGCTTCCAAAAAATGAAACTGAAAATATAAATAAAATAGAAAAATTGTAATTTCAAACAATTTCCATATCAAATTGATTAAATAAAATTCTAAATAAGGTAATTCCCTTAAAATTACAACAGTGAATCTTATGCTCCTGACTTGGAATTTACATGTTTTTCTCAAGGAATATGAGCAGACACAGTTGCATTCTTTCCATCACACAGCATGTTGGTGACTTTTTTCAGAGGCTTATAAAATCCCCCTCTGTTCTCAGAGACACTGACATCTGCGCTATCTAGAGCTAGCTAGTTTCAATTTCATCCGCATTACATCAGACATCTTGCTGATGCCACACGCTTTTTGTTGGAGATATTGTTCAATCGTATCAAAATGCTATTCCAGTGCTTGGCAACAACTAGGGCTGCACAATTTGTTAAAGGTGTGCGATTGCAATTACAATGGACTATACTGTGATTTGGGATTGTAATAAATAAAAGATATGATGAGTCCTTTTGCTTGGTTATCAATGAAAATTTGGAGATTACTGACAGTATTGAAATTAATTTCTTAACTCACAGCATACAAATATTAATATTGGCATCAAAAATACAAAACTTAAATTTGTACAAAACTGTTTTCAAAATAACTTAATATTTTAAAACATATTACTAACTTTCATTTACTTACAACAAATCCACTTTGTCTCATTTCACGCAGGGTGATAAAATATTACTGCTTGTACTGAAAGCTCTCTGACACAGAGCCTGTTGTTTGTATGCACAATAACAGAATATCGGTACTATGTCTCATCCCAGTAAGTTCTGATTCTCTCAAATGTATCTGTAATTGTACTTTGTTGATGTTTTATTGGGCCTTTGGCCATCTCTGCTTTTACTCGCCTCTGCTTTCACTTGCGTGCATTCATCACTCTTTTCTCTGTACTCTTTTTATTAGCTCTGCTGTTTCATTAGCTTATTAGCTGTCACTATGTCCTACGTATGTAGCTACTTTATCATTGTCATTTTGCAAAGCACATCTGTCTGTTGATCATTGCTGTACCTGAATCCAAAATATATCTATATAACTGACATTGGACTTTTCATGTTACTCACTGTGCGGGCTCATTGACTCTGAGGACTGTGTGACATAGTGAAGACTTCACACCAAATAGTCATTTGACCATACACACGCTGCACACACAGCTGATGGGCGGAACGTCAGTGCACACAAATGGAGAATATCATGTTCACAGACGAATTTTAATCGCAAATCCAGCCTTTTATGCAGTTATTTAATCGCACTTCCCAACATTGCAATGGCGATTACGGTTAGATTAATTGTGTAGCCCTAGCAACAACAGTGATTAGCTTGTGTGAGGGCAACTACTTTCTTTTTGAACACAAGCACAGTGGTGGCTGCTGAGCTCCAATAGGAGAAAGCTCTAACTTGCCTCACTCGTCCCAGTAAACAACTGATGCAGGGTTCACTCGGACCCGGTTGGGTGGCAAAATTAAGGGTGTGGGTAAAACACTTGATGTGTGGTGCTAGTCCAGCCTCTGTAACTGTAACATCCATATTTCATGCGTCTATCCATCAGGCCTCAAAGGCAGACAGTGCTACTGTTTAAAAGTATATAATTATAAATGTTGCTGCAGCGATGTAAATCCTCCCTTATTTGTGTCTATTTTTACTGATTCAGGGTGTTTCCTTACATCCCTTTTGTTCATTATTAAAAATGTGTCTCCTCCAGGCGGTTCGCTCTCTGAAAGAGACAATGGAAGACTGTTGGGACCAGGATGCTGAGGCCCGCCTCACAGCACAGTGCGCTGAGGAACGACTGGCAGAGTTACTCCTCATCTTGGACCGCTCCAAGTCTGTGAGCCCTACACTCAATCCCATGCCCACCACTCTGCACAATGAAAGGTAGGTGTGAACACTGAATTGCTTCACCAATTGTGGTTTCAAATTATAAATTACATTTTTTACATTTTTCCTCTTTCTGTCTTCCAGAAATCGTATGACACCAAAGTCTGGCCCCTACACGGACCATTCCACTTCTTACATTGAAGAGCACGAAGGCTTGGCCAAGAACACGCAGGCTGACACCATGGGCTCTGTGGGTGGTCGGATTGTTCCTGGGACTGGAGAAAGAAACAGGAATTCCATCAACCAGGAGCGCCAGCAGCAGGCCGGCACCCACCTGCCCAGCCCAGAGGGCAGCAGCACCAGCATGGGCCTGAGAGGCAGCCCTTCAGCGTCCACCACTACCACCACTATAACCTCTGAGTCTGAGGGGCCTGTTGGGGTTGCCACAGTCCCTGTCTGCCTCCATCTCACCCAGGAAGATTTGGAAACAACCAAGCTTGACCCAAAAGAGGTGGACAAGAACCTCAAAGAGAGCTCAGATGAGAACTTGATGGAGCACTCACAGAAGCAGTTCTGCTCCCCAGATCAGCTGAGTCCTGGCAGCTCTAGCCTCCTTTACCCCCTCATCAAGATGGCCACTGAGGCCTCTGGCACGTCAGACCCTGCTGCCCCCATGCCAAATGCCATATTCCCCCTGCCTAAGCAGCAGAATCTACCTAAAAGGCCATCCAGTCTGCCCCTGCGCACCAAGCCCACCAAGAAGGAGTCGTCATCGTCTTCGCTTAGGTTCAAGTTTGGACGCTCAGGGAAATCCAATTTGCGACAGGTAGAGGGAACAAAGATGAACATTTCAGTAGCAATCACAAATACAGCTTTGGAGGCCCATGGGAGCACAGGCACAAACAACACGCCTGTTGTTCGAGACATGCGTGTCATCAGTAGCATTAACAGCGCTGTTAATGGGCACACCAGCATTGGCATCTCGTCTATCGCTGCAGGTGGAGTGACTGGTTTTGGAGGAACCAGCATAAGTCAGAACAGGCCAGGGGTCTTGAGGTTGGATGACGGCCACCTGAGCCTCGGCATCATCACTGCCAGTCCCGATGAACACGAGCCGCTTCTGAGCCATGAGCGAGAGCAGCTTAATCCGAGAGACGGGCCCTCGAGTGTCAGCTCTCTCCGCTCCACTCGACCCAATACCAACAACAACAACAGCAACACTGGCCATGGTCAGGGGGACGGGGAGAGCGGAGAGGAGAGCGAGGGTGGTGAGGAGGATGGGAGCAGGGAGGTAGGAAGTCGGGAAACCCCCTTGCCCACAGGGGAAAGCTTGGGGTTGGGATCTGGTCCTGCTGATTCCCAGGGGTTGGCCTCTGTCATCATGAGAGGGGAGGCCCTGCTCAGGCAACCCAGAGCCCGCAGGCCTGAGAGACCCAACTCCCTGGACCTAACCTTCTCAACACAGGACCTAACTTCTCTAGGTGATTTGACTTTACATCTTTCAACACAGATCACAAAAGCATAGTTTAATTTTTATCAAATGTTACTCAAATAAGATTAACATAAGTAACTGAATAAGTGACTTAATAAGTGAATTAATCTGCAGCAATTCCAGCAGTAGATTAAATCACTTTATAGCTTGAGCACGTGTTTGTGGCAATATGATTGAGTTAAAAAAGATAACATTATGTGGATGTTCCAACATTTTCAGTAATTTCAGTATTCAAGTACTGTACCTTAGGAACGAGTATTCGAGTATTTCCAAAATATATGGTTTGTTTGTTTTTTATACTGTAAACCCTAAAAATGGAAGTGCAATGTGGAACCAATGTGTAGAACTCTGCTCTCCATATGTTTACTAAAAAGCCTGCTGTAGCCTGCTATATAGCGGCTAAGTGGCTGTCAGAGAACATTAGAATATACACTTTCACATTTCTGTAAATAAATAGCCAACAACAGAAACCAGCTGCGCTTTCAACCATACTCAGGTGCTCACCTTCGCTCACATGCCCCACTCCTCAGCATCTCTGAGGATTAAGGATTTAGGGAGGATTTGCTCTAAAGCAAATCTGCTTTAAGGTTTTAAGGTCTGTAGTAACAACCTCCTTGTCCGCATGTTGCTGATAAGCCTTCAGTTCAGTCTTGCTGTCCTCATATCTTTCCACTCTCATGGTTTATATTCCAGCCAGCCATCAGCTTCTCCTTTCTCTAAACTTAACAAGAGCATATCTTCAGTCAGTATTTTCATTATTAGCATCAACAGGCTAATTTTCATGGAAATGTTATCATCACAGCAGTATTTGCGAACAGAGCTAGCACACGATGTGATGCGAAGCCGTCTGTTATCTTTCTCTGCTGGTTACTTTTCAGTCAATCACTCCTCAATTGCAGTCACATACCTGTAATATGTTACAAATACAAAGAGGTGTTAGGGTTAGCAAATCTGTTTGAATCTTAGAACATAACAGTCTGTCTGTTTAAACATTTTCAAAATCTTTTTCATGCATTTTATGCATTTAGATTATTGTTCCAATATTAGTGGATAGTCTGACATTGCATTGAGTCTACCAGTGCACTGTTGTCAGGGATGTAATGTGACACAACAACTCTGATAAAATCTTCAGTGAATATCAGTTAAGCAAATTCTGTGTTTGTTCTTAATGAAATTCAGGCTAACAAAAGGTTTACTAACAAAGGTAAGTTGAACCAAACAGCCCGGCAGCTTTTAAGGCTCCTGTTTGTAAACTTCTGTATTTTTCTGAGTTCACAAACCCCCAAAAGTGTGAGGATTGATGATTATGGACTTTGAGTTGAATGTTATTTTGCAACGTGAGAATTTCCAAGTTAAAAGTTAAAAGAGGAGCATTGCATTTAGCACTGATTGTACAGACAGAGAGTGAAGGAAATTATTACTTGGCAAATGCACAGAGAAAATGTCTATCTTGGCTCTGAATGTGTTCACAGCACTGATCATGTCAGAGACATTCTTGCCTTTGCCTTGCAGTTCACAGTTCATATGATTTAGTTTTCCTATGATGTCTGTTGGAAAGAAAAGGTCTAGCATCTGCTCATAGCGCTTTCTGACTGCTTCATACCGGTTCTGGTTCCCGCATCTACGTTGAATCGGCCAGAGCATTCACACTAAGATCTGTTTTGGTTCTGGATCCAAAAAAGTTGATTCGCACCGGAACCAAAAAATAGCTGGTTCTGCATTGCGAACCATGACGTCTCCAGTGACATTTCAGTGATGTCTTTGGTGGGTGTCTTATTATCAGGAAAGAAAGATAAACAAGCTTATGTTGCCGCCCGCCATTAAACAAAAACTAGTAGACGAGAGACAAAGAAAGAAAGACGGAGACCAAATCTGTTTCTTTCGCAGGTTGGTTGTGATTTGGGCATCCCTGAGTTTCAGGAGAAACTCGAAGGAAGCACCCATGAAAGAAAGCTGTATTCAGAACTGGCAGACTAGTAGACAAAGGCTGAGTTCGCAAAAAACACCAGACCAAATTATAACCCATTGAAAAAAAATAAGTGTTGCGCATTAAGTAACGCCCTTCAATGGTGACATTGGCCTTGGGAACTTTGGTTCATTTTAGACCAGTGTGAACGAATGCTGGTTTGCTATAAAGCACCCAGGTTGTTTTTTACACAGAAGTGACAAAAAGCACTGCAATACTTTGCCCCTGCTGAGCCATCGAATCTCCGTCTGTAGCAACAGGTCACCATATTCAGCTGACATCTCCTCTAAAAGAACTTTGAATGCCCTGTGTTGTGTGGCTTTGGAGCAAATGCTATAAGCAATATTCATGCCTGGGATCAAGACATGTTCATAACCCATCAATTTGGCAGGTATTTTCTGATGATACAGTATTAATTCAAAAAACATGGAAAATCAGGATCACATCTGAAGCGAGCAATTCTATTTGTTGTCTCTGATACCAGCTTCTCCAATGGAATATTTTTTTCTGTTTTTAAGTACACTGTCTGGTGAGTAGTTGGTCTTAAAAGTTTTGTGGCATGTAGAAAAATGTCCTGCCTTGTCTCTTGTGTCTCTTAGCCAAAGCTACAGCAGCCCCTCATATTAGACACACACTTCTTTGATTTACTTTTGTAAAGAAGAATTCTTCCTTCCATTCTTTTAAAAAGTGGTACATCTTCTGTTTCTTTTCCAACATAATTTATCAGTCACCACCAGTAGAACTACGCCATTGTTGTATCAAAATCTGGCTGACTAGAAGCGGGCTTTCCACTATTAGAACGCAAAGGGGAGTCGCTGGGGCAGCGGTTCAACCTTGACCTGGCAATGAATTTTTCTTACTAAATTAAATTTTAAATGTCACAGAAATTCTTAAAAATCATTCAGTTCTTCACTTGTGCAAGTATTTATGCATTAAAAAAATTGCTGTAAGTGATATTGGTACTTAGAAGCTATCATTGGCTATCTTTAGAACTGTGGGTGCCTCATCGATTAGCAGCAGTCTACCTGGTGCCTATGGGCATGGTGTTAGCAAGGCATCTTCTTGAGCATTCTAACCAACTATAAATTCAGAACAATGGACACACTCGTTTCTAGTCAGCTTCTGGTCAATTGCAAGTCATGGCTAAAACCTAGGAGCTTAGTGAGGACCTCTGGTTGAGCATTGTGTATGCTCATAGGAAGGGAAAAGACTACAAACATACTACCAAATGTTTTCAATCACCAGCGGCCACCATTCACAACATTATTAGAAAGTTTAAGTAGTTTTACACAGTACAAAATCTTGGATGTGGTAGGAAGGCAAAAAAGTGACCCCCGCACTTACAAGAATGATGGTGCAGGAGGCTTTGAAGATTCCAAGGATCACCACTCAGGCCATCCTGAATAATCTGAGTAATGCTGGTAGCAGCTTTTCAAGGCAGACACTCCAGTGATCACTACACAAGGTTGGCCTCCATTGACACTGACCAAGGAAGAATCTGCTTCTTCAAGACAGGCTCACAAAAGCTTGCCTAGCCTTCGCAAAAGCTCATCTGGACAAAGAACAAGGAGAAGAAGGTCATTGATTTTGTGGTCTGACAAAACAAATACTTAGTTGTTTGGATATAAGGATGTGGCTTTTGCGCTGAGAAAAAAAGAGAAGCATTCAGTCCCAAGAACACCATGCCCACAGTCAAGCATGGTGGTCGGAACATAATGCTTTTTGGGTGTTTTTCAAGATTCTGGAGCAAAAAATCAGACAGTCTGCAGGAAAAACTTGGCCTGGGGACACAGTGGACCTTCCAACAGTGACCCAAAACACACAGCCAAAGTGATCAAAACATAGTTGGCAAAAACAATAGCAATGTTTTGGATTGGCAAAGCCAGAGTCTAGATCTGAATCTGATTTAGAATTTGTGTAAAGAACTGAAGACCAGAGTGATGGCAAAGAAGCCTACCAACCTCAAGGTCCAGGAGATAAATGCAAAAAAGAAATGGCCCAAAATCCCTGTGGGAATTTGCAAAAAATGTGTCTCCAATTATAAGAACTATTTCACAGCTGTGATAGAAAATAAAGCCTTTGCCATTGATTATTGAGAGAGGTTCTAAATCATTTTGGGCGTAACTATATGCAGTATATATACATATAGTATATAAACAGTATATTAGGGCTGGTAAAATTATTGCGCTAACTTCTTGCACTACCAGTAAGCCTGTATTTTGGGAGCGTAGCCTTCTAACTGGGTGATAAAGCACTATAAGTTCTTTAAGATACAAAGGTGCCTGACCTTTTCGAACTTTGTTGGTGAGGAGGAGAATTTAAAATTCTATTCTGGATTTCACTGGAAGCCAATGCAGAGAAGCCGGAACAGGAGAAGTATGATCTTTTTTTCGTGTTCCAGTGAGTACATGAGCAGCAGCGTTTTGAATCAGCTGGAGGGTCTTTAGTGACTTGGTAGTACAGCCCGATAATAAGGAGTTACAATAGTTAAGCCTGGAAGTGACAAAAGCATGGACCAATTTTTCACCATCATTTTGAGAATACCTCATTTTGCAATAATACGTAAATGAAAAAAAGGCAGATTTAGAGATTTGTTTTATGAGGGAGTCAAAGGAGAGATCCTGATCAGAGACAACTCCCAGATTTCTTACAGTGGTATTAGAGGTTAAGGAGATGTCGTCCTGAGTTACTATATAATTCAATAATTTATTTCTGAGGTGTGTTGGGCCGAGGACAATAATTTCATATTGAACAGCAAAAAGTTGCATATTCCACATTTTAATATCTTTAAGACAGGTCTGAAATTTAGTTAGTCTGTTGGTTTCGTTGGTTTGAAGGATAAATATAGCTGGGTGTCATCTGCCTAGCAGTAAAAATTATTATGTTTTCTGATAATGTTACCTAGAGGAAGCATATATAAAATGAAAAGAATTGTCCCTAATACTGATTATAGCTAACTTTGGTGTACAAAGAAGAGTCATTGTTACCATGTACAAATTGAGTTCTGCTAGATAAATTAATCTGAAACCAACTTAATGCTGCTCCTTTAATGCCAATTAAGTTGTCTAATCTCTCTATTAGGATCTGATGGTCAGATCCAGATGGTGTTAAAGGCCGCACTAAGATCCATCAAAACAAGTACAGGTACAAGTCCCTTGTCTGAAGCAATTTAAAGGACGTTTGTAACTTTGATTAGTGCAGACTCTGTACTATGATGCAATTGAAAATCTGACTGAAAAACTTCAAATAATTTATTAGTCTTTAGAAATCACAAAACTGATTTGCTACCACTTTCTCTAGGATTGTAGACATAAAGTGAAGGTTTGATATTGGTCTATTAAGAAAAGGCTTGATCCCAGCTACTTTGAAGGACTGTGGTACGTAGCCTGTTGTAAAGGGATGAATTAATCATATCTAAGAGGAAAGTGCTTATTAGGGATAGTGTGTCTTTAGGTAGTTTAGTAAGAATGGGGTCTAGAAAAAATGTAGCTTGTATTGTACTGTTGTAGTTGAGGGTAGTTGTTTCTGAATTTTCTCTCTAATAAGTAAAATTTTAGTATTAAAAAAAGCTCATGAAATCATATAATCATATGTGGCTCAACAGAGCTCTGACTCTGTCAGCCTGGCGACAGTGCTTAGCAGAAACCTGGAATTGTTCTTATTGTTCTCTATTAATGCTGAGTAGTAGGCTGTTTTAGCAGTGCGACGGGCCTTCCTTTATGTTTTAAGGCTATCCTGCCACAGTAATCGTGAGTCATTTAATTTGGTGGAGCGCCATTTCCTCTCTAGTCTGCGAGTTTGAATACTGTACCATGGTGCTAAATTACTACACTTAACAATTCTTTTGTAGGGGAGCAATGGACTCTAGAGTTGTTTGTAAGCATTCTGAGATTCTGTCAACAAACTGGTCAATTTGGGGAGGACTGGGCTTAACCAAAGGGTCCTCTACTCTAGTAGAAAAAGGCACTGGATCCAGAGCTAATGGAATCAATTCTATAAATTTGGTTACAGTATCACCTAATACTGTAACTAAAATATTAAAAATAATAAAATATTGCAAGAAGGTTTTCACCTACATGAATATTACAAGAAATATTATGCAGCAACTGGCACCAGAGCAAGAACCTGTTATATCATGATAATAATGATACCCAAAACCTCAGAACGTATTTTTTTTTCCACAGTAATTATATATCTTGTATAAATTGCCCAGCCCCAAGTGTAGCATGTAGGCCACATAATGGTGATCAGTGTTCTATCCTTTTTTTCCAGGAGAGAGTCTTGTTCAGCCAGATGGAGCCTTGGGCGGGACAGGAGACAAGATCAAGAAGCGCGTCAAAACTCCATATTCCCTGAAGAAGTGGAGACCCACCACATGGGTCATCTCCACAGACAGCAGAGGCCTGGAGGTCAACAATAACGGGTCCTCCCACTCTCACAGTCAGAACCAGCCCAAATCGAGTTCAGCCATCTACCTGCAGGGAGGGAGCTTGGCTATTGAGCCCAGCAACACACACGTGTGAACTTCTGACAAGACTGAAAAGTACAAAAAATATATATATATTAATAACCAGAGAGCATTTGGTTTCTGTTTGTCATGTTTTTGCTCTGAAACAGCAAGAGGAAGCTATGGAGTGTCTTGTGAACTAACAGTCGAGTCTGATCATGTACAGTATTTAGGTCTGTCTCGCTCCTGTGTGTCTTTCCGATAACGGCATTGCTTTAAATGGAATCCAGCTATGCAGCATTCTTGTTGTGCTTCTTATGTCGATTCTTTTCATGTTCTATCCTCATGAACATAGCAATTTTGAATGGATTTTTTTTTTTTTACTTCTATGTGTAATTTGAACAAATTAAATTTAGTGTTTTAAAGCCTTGTCTTTCATGACCACGACAAGAAGTGGTCTCTAAACTTAAAGAGGTGATTTAAAAAAAAAAAAAACTATCAACACTTTGAGCGTTCTCTTTCTCGAACTCTACTGTATCAAGTGATGTTTGAGAGTAGGCTCCGTAAAAGAATTTATGGTCTTAAAAGACAAAACTTACTTCAGTTGTATGCAATACCTATTTTTGTCTTATTTTACTATATATTCATTTTTTTGTATCTTAATTTTTAATTGTGCAATAGGATGTAGCTTAGATGATGTCATTATTTTTATGGCTTCCTTTACTTTGGTCATTGTTTTATTCTGTTGTTATTTTTGATACGTTAATCTCTATTGCACATACAATTAGTCACAATCATTTTCTAAACAATCAACTCACAGTGACACATTTACACACACCCCTGACTGAAGAGGGGAACACGGATGACAATCCTCGCTTTCCCTTTTTATCTGGACCGTTTTTATAGAGGGACAAATACTAAAAATCAATCCCCACTATCTGGAAAAGAAGTGGATTTTCATGGAACTCCTATGCTTGCACAATTACACCACAAAAAACACAAATTGTTGTTTTTTTGAATACATCACCAGATTTAAATCTCCGGAGGGATCTGTTACAGTGGCCAGCGCAATCACTGAACCACTATAACTTGACCTCACTGTGGACTGTGGTATGCTGTCTGTTGATGACTGAAAGACCAGAATCTTCTCTTTGAACTCTGTTGGAGATCAGAAACTAGTCTGAATAGAGAACAAAAATTCCCTCTGAAGCACGCAGGATATTATTTCTACTTATTGTCTGATCCCTTGATGTTCAAAGGACTGATTGCTTGTGTGTGTGAGAGAGTGAGTGTACACGTGTTGTTTCTTTTTGTCAGCAACCATTACAATTGTTGGGGCATAAATGCTGTACAGAAATGCTGAAATGTCATATGGCATATGAAGAGATCTCATGTTTTTTTAAATCTGTAATTTGTATGAGAGAAAAATCCTGTATGTGTATTGCATCGATATTACCATAATTTCTATGGAATTAGGTTTTGCGTTCAGTGGAGATGGTCTTAGATTCCATTGTTTTGCATATGCTTGGTACCGTTTCTGTATACATTTGAGTCAGTATGAAAGAAAAAAAAAATCATTAAATTTATTAACTAGTCATTTGTTCTGTCTTTGGGTTTGTGAACCTATAGCTAGCAGCCAGTTATCTTAGCAATAGCATAAAGACATAAAGACTATGCTGGTTAACCTTTTCCTGAAATGCCCTTTAAAGTACTTGTATTTTCGATTTTAAAGGTGTGCATTTTAATAATTTTTTATTTTATTAAAATTTATTTTTTTGTGATGAAACACAGATTTTGAGTCGTTATAGATCTAAATATGCCAGAAACTGATTAAATATAGATTTTTTTGAAATAAAACAGTTGCTCTAAACTCAACACAAGAGAGAGCCCTTTCCACCCAGCTTGTTTTCCCCACTTCTGTCGCCGCCTGCTCCATGCGCCCTAGCAACTGTAACATCAGCAAGAACGGCACACATAAAGTCAGCTCGAGGTAGGCCTGGCAATACCGGAAAATGACCCACTCGGGTGCCAGAATACTACTAATACTAATCTGTGTAACACCTTTCATGCGTAAAGTAGCTCAAAATACATAACAGAATAAAATCTGACAAAATTACGGAACAAACTACTGGATTTGATAAAAATCCAGTAAGAATAATGCATGTTTACTCAAAAAACAAAAAAATGTAAAATAATTAAATTGTCAATAAGAGGAATTAAGTTTTAAAAGCTAATGTAAAAGAAACGCCTTTAATTTCCTTCTAAAAAGTCCAAGGGATGGCTGTTCCACAATTTAGTACCACAGAAGCAGAAAATATAATAAACCATATTATTACCAGAGCATTTTCAGAGATATCTTTATTTGGATTCTTTTTAAGTTCTCACTATTAATGAGGGAGTTCGGGTTTATATGGCAGAATATGTGTGCTATAATATTTTCTCTTTAGGATTGTAATAAACTTTTCTTTTAAGTTTAATAATGCTATATGCTTTTATTAACTTGCCACTAAAAGTTGCAAAACGGGACCCTCCACTAGTGATCAACCACCAACAGAGGCTTTAATAGCAATAGGCGGTACAGCTTGTATGCATGCAACTCAGAATTATCATTTGTTTGGAAGTAAAAACATGTGGGTGATTCCTCCCTAATACCAAATACAATTCAAATACCAAGTAAAGGGAAATCTAAACATTTTCAATCATCCAGGTCATTGTAATTCTAGTAGTTTATTGATAGCAAGTGGACTTGGTTGAAGTTTTTTGAAGATGTTCACCCCTCTCTAAGGGGCTTCATAAGTTCTAGTTGACTAATTGGGGGTTCCGGATACTTAACCTCTTCAGGAGCCATTAACTCCGTAGAGTTACCAAGGTGTGCTCCTGAGGTGGTGAAGTATCCGGAACTCCCAGAGCTACCCTGTACCATAAAGAACTGATAAAGCCACTTGGACAGGGTGAAACATTTTCAAGGAACTTCAGGTGCCACGAATTAACTACCAGAATTGCCCTAGGAAATGTCCAAATGTCATCCACCATAACATCCAACATAAGCATAGCCAAAACCTGGTGAGGGAATGAGAATATCCTTATAAATTGCATCACAAATACTGCATTTTGTCTATTTTCAACAAATTTATATTTATAGTTGTGGTCTAGCGGTAGGAAAAGAAATTCAGTTTCATAATTGGCCATTGAAACTTGAGTATAAGGGGGATATTGCTTTGAAAATCATATTTTTTTTTTAGCAGAAGAGGATTTTAGAATTTAAAAAATATCAATATTCTAGCTACATTTTAGGTCATCAAAATTAGTTTAAATACAGTGAATTCATATTTCTCAGCTTCTTACTGTACGGAATTTTGAATATAGGCCTCATGGTTGAGGAATTATTCCTGCTATATTTTAAGGCCTGCTATTTTCAGCATTTTTCCTAGGATAAGGGAATATTCTTAATAACGCTCAAGTGGGAAAAAATTATACCAATTGAAATGACAGATGCGCTGTGTTAGAGACTGAAAAAGTTGGGGTTTCCAATATTATTGCTCTTAAAAAGACAAACAATGGTTCCATGTGTGGTTTCTAAAATTCATACAGCCATTTGAATAAATACGTTTATTCAAGAATTTGCAACATACAGTTAAATAACCAGCAAACCCTGAGTAAACGTAGAGCTGGACCAGCTTTGTAAAACTCCTACCCAGTTTCCAATAGGATGCGTAGTAAGGAGTTTACTTTGAAAACCACAACCGGAAGTCATCGTTATCACAGCTACCTTCTTAGCGGTCCCTCTCCTGACGTGCCAACCGAGGTTAGCCCAGCATCACCGCTTTCTACTTTCTATTCAATGTTTTCAATTCTTCTGTTTTTCTGTCGTTTTTAATCGCTAACACCTGCACAGTGCACCTTCCTGTTTTTATACCCATATTTATCTTCGCCCGGAGAGCCTTTTGTTAGCCGCATGAGCCGTCGTGCCGCATCGGTCGGGAGAGAAAAACGCCATCCGCAACTAGAAGGCCGGGACCGAACACAGCAACGCTCATTTTGACGCCTGGTGTATCACTACGGCCCGTGCGAGGGCTTCTTTCACCTGTAGCCTACTCTCACCTTCTTCTGTACATTCGAGCAGCGGCAGATACCAACAGGGGCTGGGGCTGCTCAGGATCTCCATGCCCCTCTGCTCGCAACTCATCTAGTCCACATTTTTGCAGGTGAGTTTGTCTTTTTCCACATGCACACACACACATATGTGTATATATATATATATATATAAACACCATGATCTCACGAGCACAGAAGCTTGAAAAACCAATTCACTTCAGTAGACCTGTCATTGCAAGCTCATTGCCCTTTCTTCATCAGTTCTTTCTTCTCTCATCTGTGTACGGTGAAATTAGTTAGCATCCGTCTATTATTTGTAGACAGAAAAATAAAAATGCAAACCACATACTCTTACAATGGTCATATATTAGTATGCTAACATGTGAATTTGTTACCATGGAATCAGTAGTATTACTAATACTAGCATATTTCCTTTGAAAATGGCTCAGAAATGGTGAAAATTTATTCTTACAGCTGGGCGATATGGCCTGTCTTTATGTTTTTAAGCTATATCACAATACATGTTATATATCGGGATATTTTAAAATCTCCTCTAAAGCACTTAATAAATGTGGAATTTCACATTTTTATGCATAAGATGACAGTGCCAGTGTGATGATTCCAGTAGTCCCTGCAACATTTATCTGCATTGGTTACTATTTATTCATTAGAGGTATCTAATTGTTTTTTCTTTGATTTGTTTGTTTTGGTTTGGGGTTTTTTGCATTCAAATAGGGGGTGAAAAATCACTCAGGTTAGATTTATTGTTTCGAATTATTTATTCCCAACAATATAAGTGCGTACATAAGCTTTCAACAAATGGAAATAAATTATGGCATTTTGTAAGCCCCTATACTAAGCCATATCCAAACCGCTGACAGATGATAGTAAGAAGCCTGCACGGGTCCAGTTCTGAAAAGACTCAGTACCAGAACCAAACTGTTATCTGCAATTTTCTGTCAAATCCGCACCTTCCGAGACCCGTTCATTAAAGTCCTGTGACCGTGATTAAAAACACAGGCTGTGAGAGTGTTCTTGGGATGTCGAAAGAGCAGCTGCTGTGCTTCACAAAATCCAAAAACCTGCACACACACGCATAAAAAACCTTTCTCACACTCACATTGTAAACATACACTCTAAAACTTGCACGGAAACACACACCACACACCTGCACATACTTACTGAAAATACAAACTCAATAACTACTTAAGTATTTACACACATTGCTTCTGTCACAAAGCCGTGTAACAGCTTTATTGTCCGTGTATTTATATTATAAGTGTGTAAAAAAAGTTTTATTGTGCCTGCAAGTTGAGTTGCAAGTAAGCGGAAGGCACCTAAACGTCCACCATTTTGGACCCTCACCTGCCCAAAAATGTGGAACAATTCCTGTATAGTAGCGTTATAAAAATATGGAGGTACCTTAGTTGGTTTTAATTTTATTTTGACTTTTAGTTTTTCATCAGCCGTGTACAATGGCTAATATAGAGGAAATGTATGACTTTTTCGTTCATGTTGCACGTTCCTGTCCATCCAAGAGAACCTGGTGGCCAGCGGCACTTCACTCTTCATATTAACATTTAGGCACTGGTCTTGCCTAAACAATAAGTTTATCTCATTATTCTCGTTGTTTACCGTATTTCTCGTACTTTCAGCGGCCTCGTGGTTCACAAGACAGTTCATAAGGTCTGGTGAACCAAGAGGCCTCCTCAAAATAGCAACATCATCGTCAGTCGATCCGCTGGAGGCCATTGATACTCTCCGCTCTATTGTAAAGAGTTGATGTATGATGTGACATTGTTATGCCCCGTTAAGGATTCTTCCTCGCTCTACCAAGCTGTGTCCCAGTTAGGAGCCTTCGTAGGCCATGCTTTCAAACGCTGGGAAGGCCACACCAAAGGCTAGACTGGAGACCATCTACTGTCTTTCCTGGTTGTGTCACCAGCTGTTCCTGCCCTCACCTTTATGTCATGATTTCTGCTGCAGTCAGAAGTGAATCACTGCCGGTGACTGAAGAAAGAATAGAAGAGAGAATGGAGCCAGAAGATTAACTTAGAAATTTGGTTGTTTGTAATTTGAGGAGGAGGAGTTGCGTCGCCACCTGTGGCTGGTGTATCTCCAGCTGATAAAGGACTGTAGAGAGGTAAAGCTATGCTGATTATAACAGTACCGTATTATTAGCTAGTTAACAGTTACGGGTATTTAGCATACCTATACATTACATTACTGTGACATTACTGCTAGGCATGAAGGCTATAGTTTAGCATATATGGTTACTGTCAATTAACTTAAACAATTCATTCTTATTCAAAGTAACTCTAACCTTAATTGAAAATGTTTTTTCTTGTTAATCAGCAAAACCAGGTTGAAATAGACAGATATAGCCTTATCTATCTAAGCTCTCTACAATTAACATCATGTTTAATTAACCATTTTGCTTCTCCTTTTCTTCTCCTACTTTTCCTGTCAACCACACACACCTGTTCTACTGGATTGACCAGCCTGGTGTCAGGCTGAGCAGAGAGTCCCTGGAAGTGCTGCTGGACCTTCTCCAGCAAGACTGGACTGCATTGGGGGTCACAACTCTCATCGGAGAGTGGGGTGTCATACAGGATGTTTTCAAGATGGTCTGGAATGCCCTATCGTAATAGATCTTTTTTATAATAATTATTTAAGTTTGTAAGCTTTAAGTCATTTTTGTTTTGCTTTTGTACATTGTTTTAAATGTTTAAACCAGTAAAAGCTTCATGAATATACTATAAATTGCAAATGGCAGCACTCCACTAGTGTAGTTTTTGTAAATAGTTGTAAGTTTTTAAATAGAATAAATGCTTAAAAAGTAAGAGTATTATTATATCATTATTAATATTTTCTTTCTTTATACAATCAATGCCTGTGTAATTTATGTTGTAAATGATAAAAAAAATTAATAATAAGTGTACAGTTTATGTAACAAATTACAAAACCAGCCACTAGGGGTCACAAACCAGTATATTTCTAGTGCCGGTCCCAAGATAAATGGATAAATGGTGGGGGTTGCGTCAGGAAGGCCATCCGGCATAAAAACTGAACCCAATCAAACATGTGAATCACGAAATTGGACGATTGGAGGCTAGATTGAGATGGTTTGTACATGTGGAGAGGAGGGACAGCGAATATATTGGTAGAATGATACTCAAGATGGAGCTACCAGGCAGGAGGCAAAGAAGAAGACCAAAGAGGACATGCGGATAGTTGGTGTGAGGGAAGAAGATACAGAGGACAGGGAAAAATGAACAAGGAAGATTCACTGTGGCGACTCTTAGAAATACCAAGGTAAAGCCGAAAGAAGAAGAAGATATGTAACAATTTTATAATTCATCTATCCATTCATGAGGACGAACCTTGGTCCCTTGACACTTGCAAAGAGGACATCAATCATGTCAACAACAGCAAAACCTCTCAGCAAAGTGTTAATTAACTTGCATGGGTATAACAAATATAATTTAATTTGCAAAACACATGTACCTATTTTGTATTTTTTAAGGTGTCTCACTTCTTTTCAGCCTGCAGGGGAGAGACGTTTCCCTGCAAGCACATTTTCTCCAGGATTGTTTTAAACTCAGAAAACAAGTACAGTGAAACACTAAATAAACCACCTTAACACAGGGATGCAAAGATTGAAAAAGGTGAAAGCAGGACACAAAATCTCTCAATGAATCACTTGGGTGCCCTTTAGTTTTTTTCATTTTGGGCTGATTGAGCTAATTTTAAAATACAATATGACTTTGTTGCCTTACCTCCATGCTATACTGGTGGAGTTTTTAGCCCTGGTCAACAGAGTTTATTGTCCTCGCTCAGTCTTATAAAGGTTTCTGAAAGCTCTTTTCGCCCTGAAAAGATGTAGACCACGTTTTGTTTCATGTCAAGTTGTCAACAAACAAAAGGCTTCTTCAATAGCTAAATGAAATTAATAATCATCAGGTTAGCCATGTAATAATAATTCCAAACATTTTACCGAACTTTCAGACATTCAGCAGTCTGAAAATCAAGCAGGGCTCACAACTAGTGATGTGTGACGAAATCTTGTGCCACGGGATCACGCGATAATAAAAACTTGACGATATTTCTCTTTGAAAGAAGAGCTGTTTCGTGAAGCAGAGGCCCCTCCAAATTCCTAATTATGTAACGCGGCAATCACCAACAAAGAGGACGTGGTTGAAAGCACCAGCCAGAGGATCGCCCTCCCAGGCTGCTTTAAACTACGTCCTCTTTGTTGGTGATTGGCTCCACCCACTCTGGGTTAAATACCTGGGTTTCCCGCACTGACCCTCAGAACTGAAGAAGCCTTTAAGATGAGAGGCGAAACATCTTCAAACAAGATAAGAAGTCCAGTTGCTTCCTACTAAACACTCCGACATCCAGTCTGCTGGAAACTCACAAAAAGACATTGAACCCCCCTCCTAACCCCGGAGGGGAGAGGAGAGTTGGGTACCCGGAGGACAAGTCTGAGTCAGTATGATGTTGGAGTCTGAAGATATTAGCATTGAAGATGCCCCTGCCACTTTAAATCGTTTGTGTGGCAGCATTTTGGGTACCCGGTGGAAATAACTGGCGACAGAGTGAAAAACAAGACATGAACAATATGTAAGCGCTGTTAGAAAACATTGCGTTACACTGCGGCTAACAAGAGCAGTATGCAAAGACACCACTACAGCTCTCTAGTAAAATCACACAGTCATTGGCGTTTTCATTGCAGCCGACATGAGGTCATTTTCCGTGGTAGAAAAGCAGGGATTTTTTGTGACTCCTTCATGTATATAGTTCATGCCACCAGCCGGCCTTTCAACATTTATTCACGAGTAAATCAACGTGAGTTACGAAGGTTGATTCACTAATGAATTTTGTTTTGATTTTGCAAAGCCAATCAATGTTGTTTTCAATGTCTTACAATACCAGCAATTTTATTTTTTGAGTAGTTTTATTAGTAAATATGACAAAATACTATTATGTATAATATTTTCAAATGCTGAGGATGTTACATGATGATTTATGTGAAATGTGCTAACATTTTACATCCATATTGTTTGCTTATTGGTTTTAATGTTGAAACATCAGCTTACATTATTTCAGCCATGTGACTCAATCATGTAAATGGTTCATTTTTCAGTCATATATTTAGTCTTTGAAGTTTGTTAAAAAGTGATGTTAAAATCTTGTCTTGTTCTTATAAGCTGAGTGTATCTTCACACCCCTATTCACAACATATCATCACAAAAATACAAAATAATACAATTTTTTTCTTCAATAAACCCTCATGTTTTCCACTAAACAACATTTATAAACATAACATTGTGCATCTATTGATTGAATTCTGGAACATGAAAAGCAGAAAACTTAAAGTATTAAGTCCAGGGCAGCATGATTGGAAATATACTTGGCATGCTTGATACAAGTCGCATTACAGCTGAGCAGCAGACTGTGGGGCTGAGTCGAGGGTGTTAAAATAATTCTTACGGAAACTGTAAGAATGGGTTACTTATGGTCAACAATAGCTGTCTGTAAAAATGATCATGGTAATAAGCCAATTATAGGTTCTCAGCAATTTAGCAGACTGAAAGGTTAGCCCTGGGGCAATTCTTCTGCAGCTCAGGTTATACCACTGCTGTGATGATTTTACTATACTGTGGACGACATTAGCACAAGGGCAGCTGACCTGAAAAGGCAGATAATGGATAACATGGATACCTGGAAACCCCAGGAATGGTTACCAAGCCTTAGTGGCAGAATACCCTCAGAAGGTCTGCTAGAAGATGTGAATGCGGCACTACAAACTATCCCTAACGTGACCATCACTGAGACCAACAAGCTGATATATGCAACAGCAACAGTAGTCCTGGGGTGCTTGGCTACAAGATGCATGCGACCAAGGGGCTCCACGGAGATGACTGTTGGAGGTTAAGATCAAGGCAACACGGAAATAGGTTAGCCAACTGTCAGAGCTTGAGAAGGGCAAGACCACCTAATTACTAAAGAAGTACAGCAAGCTGTCTGTAACTTAGGCACTGGAGACAGCCAAACAGAAGTTCACAGCCCTGGCTGCCCGCCTGAAGAGGTACACTAGAGACGTGGAGGCCCGGAGAATCAACAGGATGTTAACCACTGAACCATCCAAAGTGTACTCTCAGTGGGAGGGTAATAAGACGAGGACGGACCCACCCAGGGGTGAGACTGAACAGTACTGGAAGGTCATATGGGAGAAAAAGGAATCACATAACACCAATGCTGTGGTTGGTGGACTTGAGAGAGATCCACAGCCATCTCCCAGAGCAAGACCCAGTAAACATCACCATGGGAGACATCCAAGAAAGAGTCTCAGGGATGAAGAGCTGGACAACACCAGGCCCTGACATGATCCACAGCTACTGGCTAAAGAAGCTAACTGCACTCTATGAACGCCTGGCAACTCAGATGAACCAGCTGCCGAAAGATGGGATCCACCAAGAGTGGTTGACCCAAGGCCGGACGGTCCTGATCATGAAGGACCCCCAGGAGGAAACGATCCCATCCAACTACCGGCTAATAACCTGCCTCTGCACAACATGGAAGCTCCTGTCAGGCATTATTGCGGCCAAGATGAGTAGGCATCTGGCTCAATACATGAGCATGGCCCAGAAAGGGGTTGGTAGTGACACCAGAGGAGCCAAACACCAGCTACTGGTGGACAGGGCAGTCTCTAGACACTGTAAGACCAGGAAGACCAACCTGTGTACTGCCTGGATTGACCACAAGAAAGCCTACGGCCCAATGCCACATACATGGATACTGGAGTGCTTGGAGCTATATAAGATCAACAGGACACTAAGAGCCTTCATCAAAAACTCGACGGGGCTGAGGAAGACTACTCTGGAAGCCAATTCAAAGCCAATTGCTCAGGTTTACATCACGTGCGGCATATACCAAGAAGATGCCCTATCCCCCTGCTGTTCTGCATTGCCTGCATTCTGCCTGAATCCCCTCAGCCAGATCATCACAAAGAGTGGCCTCAGATACCAGTTCAGAAATGGAACAACGATCAGCCACCTCCTCTACATGTATGATATCAAACTGTATGCGAAGAGTGAGCGAGACATCGACTCACTGATCCACATCACCAGGATCTACGGCAATGATGTCGACATGTCATTTGGGCTAAGTGTAACCGAATGATATGAAAGAGAGGCAAGATGATCACAACTGAAGGGATTGAATTACCAGAAGGCACATAGCCGATGTTCAGGACAGATACAAATATCTTGGAATCCCACAGGCAAATGAGAATCACGAAGAGGCCACAAGGAAGTCAGCCACAGCCAAATACCTACATAGAGTAAGGCTGGTCCTGAGAAGTCAGCTGAAGACCTGAGCCATCAACACCTATGGCCTGCCCGTCATCAGATACCCTGCTGGTATAATGACCCGGTCAAATGAGGAGATAGAAGCCACATATATCAAGACAAGGAAGCTCCTCACCATGCATGGAGCGTTTCACCCCAAGTCCAGCACCCTGAGGCTGTACACAAAGCAAAAAGAGGGAGGCCGAAGATACGTGAGTGTCAGAGCCACTATCCAAGATTAAACAACCAAGATCCAGGAATACATCAGGAAGTAGGCCCCCAATGATGACCTGCTGAGTGAATACCTCAGGCAGCAGAAACCCAGTGAGGAAAAGGAAGAGGAAGAGAGACCATCATGAGAGACATGCCCCTGCTTGGGATGTACCGCCGACAGATAAAGGAAGTGGCTGATAGAGAAAACATACCAGTGGCTGGCATGGCAGCACAAGAACAGGCCTTGAACACACGATCAATTGAGGCCAGGGTCTACCACACCAGACAGGACCCAAGGTGCAGACTGTGAAAGATGATCCTGAGACAGTGCAGCACGTAACAGCAGGGTGCAAGATGCTGGCAGGTAAGGCATACTTGGAGCGTCACAACCAAGTGTCCGGCATAGTATACAGAAACATCTGTGCCGAGTATGGGCTTGGAGGTTCCAGGATCAAAGTGGGCAACACCTCCTAAGGTGATTGAGAACAATCGAGCTAAGATCCTGTGGGACTTTCAGATCCAGACTGATAAGATGATGTTGGCTAACCAACCGGATATTGTGGTGGTCGACAAACGGGATAAGAAGGCGGTAGTGGTAGATGTTGCAATCCCAAATGATAGCAAGATCAGGAAGAAGGAACACAAGAAGCTCTAGAAATACCAAGGGCTGAAAGAGGAGCTGGAAAGGATGTGGGGAGTAAAGGCATCAGTGGTACTAGTGGTGATAGGAGCACTCGGGGCTGTAACCCCCCAAGCTGGGAGAGTGGCTCCAACAAATCCCAGTAATAACACCTGAGACCTTAGTCCAGAAGAGCGCAATCCCAGGAACAGCTAAGATACTGGGCAGAACCCTCAAGCTCCCAGGCCTCTGGTAGAGGACCCGATCTTGAAGGAGACACAAGACCGCCCACAGAGGGCGAGTGGGGAATTTTTTATACAGTATATATAGTCGGCGGCAGCATCAAAATCTAATTACACAGCAGCGAATAAAGGGGTTTTCAAATTTGAAATAACAACGATAAAACACTAATGTTGCGTTCTACGAGTGACTATATCTTTGTTGGCCATTTTTTCATATTACAAGTTATAAACCCACCAAAAAAGAAATACACAGTCATTACCCAGCCATTAGCTGTGTTAACCACTGCTAGCTGGATATCTGCATTTATATAGATTGAGGTTAGCAAATTAAAGATATACTCTATTAATAAAAACTGTAATTTAAAAATCGGTATTCCAATTTATGAAATTATAGCTAAAATGTACATCCTTCTTGCTTGGTTTGTGTACGCTCCAGTGTGACATCCAGTGCAAAATCTCACATATAGGAGCTTTATTGGGAGCACATGTCCAGTTACCATTTTTATTATTGGCACTAGATCCTAATCTTCACTGCTCCGTTGTCATTACAGCAGTTTGTGCTAACAGAGCTAGCAGAGGATGTGATGCAGGATTGTTCTCTGTGACTGTTACTTCTCATGCTGTAAGTGCATATAGTTAAATATAGAACTAGTTTTTATATTGGTTTAACACCCCTTTTTTTTTTTGTTTTGGTCAAAGTTCAAAACCTCACTTTTCCTGCTTACTGATGACAGGGTACATGTGATGCCAGCTAAGTTACCTTGTTGTAGCCAAAAACAACACTGCAGGTACGCAAATAGTAATATTCTATTTGAATAATAAAGTCATCTATGAGTACTCAAACCCTAAAGATATTAAGGATATGAAGTTTTGTTGTGTTTGTTTTCAAGTGCAAAACTGAAATTTGGAATTATAAATAAAAATTTGCTGGTGCTGGCTGATTTATGATGAACCCATGCCAAACCTTGCAGCTCCAGCTGAATCAGGGTCAGTTGAGCAGAAGCGAGCACCTTGCCTCAGTCCACCGCTCCCCCCTCCCACTTGGTAAGCTGTCGTAATGCCATTAACGAAGAGGCTGTAGGAGACTTAGGGGGAATATCCGCTTTGCCTACCACAGGACAGACTAACATCAATCCTACACACTTATTGATACATGCAGTCCTAAAAAGAGCAAACGGCTTTGAGCTTATCCTCCGGGCTCGCTGTGCGTCTGCTGATTTGCTGCAGAGTTTACCATGTGTTTTTTGTTTTGGGTTTTTTTTTTTTTTACAAATAACCTGTTTACATCTTTCAGGCTAGACTCTCTCTGTGTTTTTTCCTCGGACTGCATCAGTGCACTTAACCTTCCAGACCCCTTCTCTGGCTCTCCTCCACATCCTCTGGCACCCTCGCCCCTTCCACCTCAATCCTGTCCCAGGGAGCGCTCCTGCTCTTCATTCTCCTCTCGGTCCCCTGCCATCGCATCCAGCTGTGGCCCTCACAGTGCACGCTTGCTGGCTCTCACCTGACAGGTCCCTGGCCTCAGGACGGCAGCCAGCATCAACACGTTCCCTACATGAGGGACAAAGCGACACAGGTGAGTCTGCTGTGTAGGTGGGGACACCTAGAGTTTTGAAATAATTTTGAAAAACATTTGCAAAGACTAGAAATAATCCAAAAAGATCCAGAAAGATCTTGAATTATGGAACAAATTAATTAAAAACTTAGATTTTTTCTATCAGGGAAGCAAAGCCTGCATATCTACAGTGTGCATGCTTATGGTGCTTGGCAGTCATTTCACAGTGGCTAATGGAGATTGCAGACAGTTGCATCATGGGACGGTGTTGCCGTTGACCATTGCTTGCCAACAGCCTGAACAAAACTCAAGGTTCAGGTCAAATAGTAGTCACATTAGTCACGCAAAGTGACGGAAGGTGCTCAGGTGCTGTTTGTATTCCGCTTTTACGCCACATTGTTGCTGTTGTGTCATAATATTGTAAACTAGTGCTGGTTTGTGAAGCATTTTTAGAGGCCTGAAGTGGTTTTGGACAGGAAATTCTAAAGAAATAGCTGTAAAAGTATAATTACCTCTGCTAAGCAGGTTTTATTTTTATCAGCATCTGTCTGTTTTTGCAGTTTAGTGTCAACTGTTTTAGACAAATCGTTGCAATTTTTTTCCTGATAGCTGTGACTACTGATGATAAAGTTTTTGGTCTCTTAGGTTATAAGTCAGGAAATTATCTTCATAGTTGTAAACACGGGGTGAAATTTAAAAAAATATATGTTCCACTCAAAGTTATTCCAGTTTTTTTGTCGGTAATGTTGGGGTTCAGGTATGTTGACAGTGTGACTGTTCACACATTAATGTTAACAATACAAGGCGACAACTAAGTGGTTGAATTTGGCTGCCAACATTTGTCACTAATTATCATAGATAACTAATGATTATTATAATAGTAAGATCTAATTTACATTAGAATACCTCGGGGTAGCACCCTTAAAAAAGGGAAAAGATAGCCGATTTAATTAAACTGTGAATTTGGAATGACGCGTAATAATTAACTTAATAATTAAAACCAACTTTCCCTCATCAACAGCTAGTTCAAGTTCTTGACAGTGTAGAGGTTGGCAAAATTCACTCTTGTGCAACATTAAACACACAGTATGTTTATCCCAATGTGTTTATTTGAGAATGAACAAGAAAGAAACACAAAATGCCTAATCTAGGATGTGAATCATTATATACATTTATATACAAGTAAGTGCATGTTGTGTATGTGTGTGTGTGTGTATGTATGTATAACAGAGAATCAAAATGGCTGCTGAGGCTGATGGACGTTAAACAAAGGCAAAATGGCCGAAAGCTGTGTGTGAGACCACAGGTTCCTTTGTTAAGGGGGGCTCAGACCATTTGCTGGTTGAGACCCTACATGTGTTAAGACAGTGTTGTGTACATGTGCGGACATGGTGTCAGGTAAGAAAGAAGATTGTTAGTTGCATGCGAGACCCTAAGTCTATGTCAGCTAACTAAACTTAATTTATAATTGTGGCTAATCCACTTATTAATAACCTGACAGTCACAATAATACCGTTCATAAATCTAAGACAAAATACTTAGAACAGTTTAAAATCAATTATGCCATTCTGTGCTGAGTTGATGTGCCCAGGTCAACTTTACCAGTCCTTGCAAGGGGAGAGATGTTCTCCTGGTGAAGTGATCCTTATTTGATGGAGAGTCCAAGTTGAGGCTCTTGCAAGGAATTCTTGTGGAGAATGCTGTTCTTGTTGTTCAGTCCTGGTACTGGAGGAAACCAGTTGCTCCTTGCAGAGTTGACAGTTGTGCAGATCTCTCCAGTACCTTCCTCTGGTTAGCCTGCAGGCCTGGTTGCTGCTGTTGGCCAAATTTGAGCTTGTTGAATCCTTAGTAGGAGCTCTGTGGCTCTGATGAGAGGAGGAAGAGCGAGATAGAGGACAGGAGGCAGAGAGTCTCTCTTTGTATGCCTGTGCCCTTCCCAGATGTCTAGTGACCAATTGCAGCTCTTGGCTCCATCAGTGAGGTATTTGGCACCAAGTTGTAAAAAGTTGGGGGCTGGGAAGATCACTCAGTTGTGGGGCCCAACAGTAATTACCCTGGGCAATATGGACAAACTCTTCTATCAAGACATGGATAATTTCATATCACAATAATGATAATGTATATACCGCTATATAGTTAATTTTCTGTAACGTCTATCATCAAAATAATAACTTTAATCGTGACCTTTTTTGTTTAGTAAGTAGTAAATAAGCCCCCTTACCACAGTTTCCAGCTGAAAAACAATGTATTTGGGTGTTTAGTTGTGCTTTCGATTAAAGCAGCCAATAGGTATTACAACCAAGTGTGGCACAGTGGTGCAGTGGTTAGCACTGTCGCCTCACAGCAAGAAGGTCCTGAATTCGATTCCGTGTCAGGACGTTTCTGTGTGGAGTTTGCATGTTCTCCCTGTGTCTGTGTGGGTTTTCTCCGGGTACTCGGGTTTCCTCCCACTTTCCAAAAACATGCAAAACTGGGGGTAGGTTAATTGGTCACTCTAAATTGCCCGTAAGTGTGAATGTGAGTGTGGATGGTTGTTTGTCTCTATATGTCGGCCCTGCGATGAACTGGCGACTTGTCCAGGGTGTACCCTGCCTTTGCCCCAAAATGCTGAGATAGGCTCCAGCCCCCACGACCCCCAACGGGATAAGCAGTAGAAAATGAATGAATGAATGTATTTCTAGGGCCAGTCCCAAACCCAGATAAATGGTAAGGGTTGTAACAGGAAGGGCATCGGGCGCAAAAACTGAGCCAAATCAAACATGAATCACGAAATTGAATTTCATACCGGATCAGTTGGGGCTCGGGTAAACAACGACCTCCACTGGTGCTGTTGACAAGCAGGGTACCGGCAGAAATTTGACTACTGTTAGTTGAAAAACAAGAGGAGTGAAACGCATTAGGAGACAGAGACAGGAGAGAGAAGTCAAGACTGTAGGACAGAGTAGGCAGTCTAAATGTTGGCCCAATGACAGGCAAAGGTAGAGAGCTGGCTGACGGAGGCAGAGAAGAATTGTAAATTAGGGGTGCTCCGATTAGAGTTTTTGGGGTCGATCGGCAATTGCTAAAATCAATGTCGCCGATACCGATACGGATCAAACGTTGTGTATATGAACTTGAACTTCCTTTTTATAGTGTAGGGTTCATTATTTATTTATTTAAGTTATTCTTAACACTCGATAATCATTACTAAATTAAGAGATTAGAGTATCATGAAATTACAACTCTTTTTTTTTTTTTGCTGGAATATACAACATTCCACATGCTTGAGCCTCAGCTCTAGACTCAACTTTTAACAATTGTCTTCCTGTGGAAAATAAAATTTTATAAAATTAAAATAAAAACCTCTCTGCACCACCATGTGTGACTTTACATTCTCTCCAGAGACTGTTAGTAGACACAACTTAGTTTAACAATCTATGTACCTTCCTGTAGAAAAATAGAAATAATTGTATAAAAAAATAAAGTAGCAATATGTGCATTATCTGCAACATTCAAGACTCTCTTTAGTTACAACTTAAACATAAGGGCTTCCTGTGGAAAAATTAAGTAGGCCTTCTGTAGAATATGATCTAAATCTGCTCAACAATTAAAGAAACCAAGTTAAAACAATGAAGTATAAGGTAACAAAAATCAATTGCAATAATGGAACAGGGCCTTTATTGATTTAGTCCTTGTAAAAACAGCAACATAGAAAGGCAATAGCCAAATAAATATAAGCCCTAAATTTCCCTGCAATTAGGAAACAACTAACCAAATAAACTGTAGAGCAAGAAACAAACACTATAACGTCCTGTAGCCTCTTTATCTGTAGGCCATCTATGTCCATCTATCTGTAACTTTATGTAAGCTGAGGTAGTTTTTTGTGGCCTTTTATAGGGGAGAGAGAGTTCAGACCTCACATTTCTTCTTTCTTCTTTCGTTTTCCTCTCAAGCAGCATCAGTGGCAGATTTACCTGCAGAAATATGAGCATCTCCACATTTTTATTCGTTAGCTTGTTTCTTTTGTCATCTACAATATTTCCTGCTGCACTAAAAGTTGCTCACTATCTACACTCGTGCATGGTGCACAGAGGTAGGCTCGAGCCTACCTCGTGCTATTTATTGTCCTTCCAAAAAGTAAGCGTCTTTTTGTTTTGTGGGATAAATGGCTCCGATAGGTAGAGGTACATCGGCGCTGATGCTGGGTTGCTGGTGTCAGCACCATCATGTTGCCAGCCTTCATCCAACAGTTCAATATACGTGGCAGCGTCTCTCGCTACTGTGCTTATCCGCTTCAGCTCTATCATCCTGCAGTCCAGCTGAGATATATCTTACTTTGTACTTATTTATTTATAAGAGACACAAAGAAAAGACAAAACGTTGGTTTATTTTTTGCATTTCATAGGTTATGTTATGACAACAATCCTACACTAGAAGGTTGTACAACATTTCATCTTACCTTGAAGCAAGTTTTTCATCAAGAATTTTGGCCAAAGGCAAATGCATGAAACATGAATTTCAGAGCCTACTAGTGTTGTTAAAATATGCTGGTTTTCTTTTTTTTTAAAATTAATGTCTCACTTTAAAACTAACTTTTCTATTAAAAA
>KV751369.1:4641373-4658926 GCA_001698575.1 Mola mola | reverse complement strand
GTCACAGCAGCAAGGATGTTCAGGTACAGGACCAATGGGACATATAACAGTATAAAGTAAAAAATAAAAGTAGAAAAATATAGACAGTATAGGCCGTTGTAAAAATCTAAGAATATATGCAGAAGTTGTGCAGAGAGTGCAGAGGTTAGTGCAGGTCGACGGAGGTGAATGATTTTAACAGGTTTAGTTGAACGACATCCTGCATCGTTCCTTGTAGAAGCAGGGTTGGATCATTCTGTTGCTGAAACTGTTCCTCACAATGTTCACAGTTTTATGGGGGTGTGGGAGTTGTTGTCCACGATGGCCAGTAGTTTGGTCGGCATCATCTGCTCCACTACCTCCTCCAAGGTGGCCAACTGAAAGCAGACAACAGAACCTGCTTTCCCTGATCAGTTTATTCAGTCTGTGGGCATCCTTTGCCTTGATGCCTGTGCCCCAGCACACCACAGCAAAGAAGATGGCGCTCGCCACAACAGACTGATAAAACATAAGGAGCATCCGGTTGCATACATTGAAGGACATGAGCCCCCTGAGGATGTAGAGCCGGCTCAGGCCCTTCTTGTACACAACCTCTGTGTTGGTGGACCACTCCAGCTTGCTGTCCAAGTGGACTCCCAGGTACCTGTAGATCTGATCTGGACAATTTCCACATCAGTCCCATTTATGCAGACAGAAGAGGGTGGGGGCTTGTTCCTCCTTGGTCCACCACCATGTCCTTCGTCTTCATCACGTTCAGCTGCAGGTGGTTCTCACCACACCAACGCACGAATCAGTCCACCAGGTTCCTGTACTCATCTTCCCCCCCATTCTCCACTCACCCAAGTATGACCGTGTCATTTGAGAATTTCTGCAGATAACATGACTCAGTGCTGTACTGAAAGTCAGAAGTGTGGTGGTGAAGAGGAAGGGGTGAGCACAGTTCCCTGGGGGGCCCTGATGTTGCAGATCAGACATTCAGACACACAGTGGTGTAATCTTACAAACTGCGGTCTGCCTGTCGGGTAGTCCGTGATCCATGTGATCAGAGGAGAATCCACCCTCATGTCCTCCAGTTTCACCTTCAGCAGCTTGGGCTGGATGGTGTTGAAGTTGCTGCAGAAGTCAAAGAAGGTGATGCGGATAGCAGCATCTAGATTTTTCTTTTTTATGAAGGGCTGCACCATAGCATGTTTCAAAGGAATGGGAACACACCCACAGCTTAGACATGAGTTTTTAACTCACATGACCCAATAGAGTTAAAACCTCATTAAAAAAGCAAGCTTGAATACTGGCAATTGGATTTGCAGGACATAGCTGTTTGACAATTCCAGACAGTTGAGAGAGAAATACAGGCTCAAACTAATGAAGACAAATAAACTCCTAAGAGGGACATAAGGGTCCAAATTAGAAAGATTGGCTTTTGGTCTAAGAGCACAAACCTGTAAAACTACTGTAAAAACCCACATGTTGTTTTTACAGTGTGTCTGTCTGTCAAACTCTCTAGATTGCCAAATTGCGTCAGCAGCTTCAGCGGAGCAAGCGCAGCAGCCGTCATCGGAGAGATAAGGATCGCAAGTCCCCATTTAATGGCAGCCATACCATCATCCAGTCGCAGGTGATCAATAGTATGTGTGCACGTCTCTGTCTACCGAGTGGATTCATGTCTGAGAGGAACTAAGTTTGCTTCCATATTTGAAGTTTTGAGGATATCCCAATTTTTCTCAGTGTCCCTGTTTGGCTCTGGAATGTCTGTTTGTGTCTCAAGTTAATTTGAAATTTAACATCGCTACATCTGTAAAGTCAGTTACTTTTCTCATCCTGCATTCCCCCAATGATCTCAAGATAGATTTTGAGGTCCACTGTGACTAAATCTCCATAAGTTTGCTTAGAAAAAAATTCCTTTAGTATATCATTATTATTATTATCATGAATCAACAACAAATATGTCACAAATCTAAACACCATAAGTCTTATGGTCTATTAGTCTTATGGTGTTTTCTCTTTTGTATATTCATCACTGTATCTTAATACAAAAGCATTTTTTTATCTTTTCTAATATGTTTTATTAAGAGCATGTAAACACTGATCTACCATGACATGACAGTATAACAAGTATAGCTGTAATTTGGCTGATTGTTAAGTTAAAAAAATGTGTTTGTCTGTGGCAACATCGGAAATAAAGTAAATAGGTTATAGAATAGAGATTAACTGCAGCCATTTTGTGTTGGGTTGCAGTCACCTATGCCCAAAACCATTCTGATACCCATCCCTATATCCAAGTCATCAGCCCCTCGCTTTCGCAACAGCGTGGAGGGCCTTAATCAAGAAATCGAGCGCATCACTATCCAGGATGCTGTAGAAAAGGATGAGACCATCATTGTGAGTCTTTGCTGCAGTTTTGGACATTAAACATGCAATAAGTTCCCAGTTTAACTTTGCTATTGTGACCTCAATTGTGTGTTTTTGTGCGGTAGCCGCAGGACATCCCAGATGGGCACCGCGCACCCCCACCCGTCCCCTTGAAGCGCAGCAGCAGCACCCGCAGCATCGACACGCAAACTCCCTCAGGGGGCGGCCTGTGCAGTAGCCATAGCAACTGCAGTAGCCGCCCAGACTCCATCTCACCCTCATACCTCACCATCCTCAATGACATGGGTGGAGGCAGCCCCTATGAGGACAAAGGTGACAGCATACACGCGCTGAAGCCTCTCTTGAGCTCTCTGATCAGTTAACACTGACCTTTGACCTATGTCTCTGTTCTCAGAGTTGGGCCCCTGCTCCCCACTGCCTAAGTATGCTGCCTCCCCCAGACCCAACAACAGCTACATGTTCAAGAGGGAACCTCCGGAGGGCTGTGAGAAGGTCAAAGTGTTCGAGGAGTCCATGTGAGTCAACATTTTTATTTAAATCAGGACAAAACAAGTTGAATTTTACAAGATGTCAACAACTGCAACAGCCTCTGATAATAATCAGTATTTATACATTAGCAATTAGCATCTTTTAGCTTGTTTTTTGATTTCAACTTTAATGTTTTGGTTCACTATATCAGGAAAACACGCAATAAAGCTGTTTGAAATAATTTGCTAATAATGATGATTAAACAAGTATTACAATATAGTTTTTATATCTTTCTGCTTTAGGTTTGATTTACTGAAAAGCCACATCCCTCCTACACTACTATACTGGAAAAAGAATTGTTACTATTTAAACATGGATAAGACAATAGCCATCAAAAATAACAAAACGATTCAATTTTTAATTGTATGAAAAGACATTCTACTGGCACTAAGTACATGAAATTCTGGTTTAAATGTTAATCTTGTATGAGATTTATGATTTTTATAAACTTTTGGTGAACAATAAAAAAAGCACCAACACATCACGTAACTCCAACGCTGTGAGTCTATTTCTTATTCAGGTTTTCAGTTCATCTTCAGTGAGAAAAACACTGTGAGGCTAATGTGGTTTCACCATTTTATGACACTTGTACATTTTTGGACTTGTGATTTGAATGCTTTCATGATGGAATCTTGGCCCTTAGTTCCAATTTATTTATTTTCAAACTGTATTCACACTCAATTTCCTTTGCCAAATAATGCATGGTGGCCTGTTATTTCATTGTGAAGCTGGGACGTTTTCTTGTGGAAGCAGACTCTGCCCAATTAATGTCTTTTGGGCTATTTAGGTGACTTGATAAGTCCATTTTCACAGTGGTAAGCACAGGTATTAGCAATGATACTTATTGGATTCTGTTCCATTCAGGTCAAATAGAGTCAAGGGGGTGAATCCAAAATCGCTTCCTACTCCCTAACATTTATATAGGGCTTCCCTCTTTACAGCACTATATAGTGAACTCACTGGCCAAATAAAAAACACTTTCAGACAGCACTTGATCCTTTTTCTGGTGCTGTTAATGATGTCATCGCTGTCGTACAATTAAAACATAACTGATGTGAGTTCAACTGGACTGTGGACCTTCAATAGGTATTATTATATACGTATACAGTATGTTCTAAGAATAGGCATGTCTTTGCAAATAAATAAATAAAAAATGCTTTATGGTCATAAATCCTGCTGTGCACATATGAAACACTATTTTTTATCCTACTAACCCTACCTGCTTTAAGATCCCTGTGAAAATTCCACCTAATATTAATCTTTCTGTATTTATGACACTATTAAAAATCATTTCAATAATAATAGCAGAATTTCAAAACCTTGAAAATGCAACAAAATTATCACAGTACTTTTGGCCATATATGTTGATATTAATACTGCAATGATATTATATGTATACACTCTTTTTTATTATTTTTACAATATAACAAAAAATATGTCAAAACAAGCCGAACTCCCCCCATTCCAATTCTTGGTTGGGGATCAAGTCAGTGAGTTATATTCTATTTTCCATTTTATAGAAAAAAAAAACAAATTTCTGTTGTGATACTGTTTACACAACCCCAGGCCCTTCCATTACGTGTCAAATCAGTTCCCATTACGTAGTATATGAAAGGGTCGTCTCTGAAGGGAGAGTTGTAGATAGCTCGGACAACCATCTGTTTACTCTTGGTCTTCTGATGTTTTTCCATGAGAGGGTTATTACTCTTTTTGCCAATAATATGCTTAACTCTACAATATTTGTTGATTGTTTTTAAGCTTCAAATTATCTGGAAATAAACCTAATGTAAACAGCTCTGGGACTAAGGGTACTTGAATCTGTAAAATGTTTTGGATACATTGTTTCGCTTCTTGCCAGAAGTTTTCTATTTCAGTACATTACCAAATACAATGGAATAGCATACCTTTTTCCTTTTCACATTTGATACAAATATTAGGTATGGCTCTATTATATCTGCTGAATTTTTCTGAAGTTATATACGTTTGCATCAACCAGTTATATTGCAGTAATTTCAGGTGGGTATTAGTAGTTCTCAATTGTGCTTTAGTACATGCCTCCTTCCACTCTTCCATTTAGATTTCTTCATGTAGGTCCTCTCTATATGCCTCCAGCCTCTTCACAGATGTCTCTGTACTTCCATCTACCAGGCATTAATATATTTTGGAAATTAAGCCCTTGCCTAAACAAGGGCAATTCATGATCATTAGTTTTTCTAAGAAGGGGATGCATTACACTTAATTTTGTTGTGTTGTAATGAAGCTTCTCAGCTGCATGTATTTAAAGAAGTGATTACGGGGTATGTTAAATTTATCAACTATTTCTTAAAAAATTATCAGACCTTAAAAACCTTTGGGTTTTTAACAGTCTCCGATTTTTCCCAGCTCCTTTGTAGCCCAAGATTTAAATCCCTCTTTTCCTGGAAATGAGTCATTTCTCCATTTTGGACTGAAGACCGAGAGAGGATGCAGCGGGCGGCTATGGCTCAGATGGTACAACGGTCGTCCAGTGATCGGATGGTACCTGGTTCGATATCAAACCCTGCAGTCAACATGTCGAAGTGTCACTGAACCCCAAATTGCTCCTGATGCTGCGCCAAAAGTGTATGAATGGGTGAATTCCCTTTGTGTAAAAGCGCTTTGAGTGGTCAACAATGACTAGAAAAGCGCTATATAAATACAAGACATTTACCATTTACCATTCTCTCAGATACTTTTTAACTTGATGCCACGCTACAACCATGTTTTTCACCATAGGGTTTTTTGTATTCTTTTTAAGGCTTTTGGTGTGTGCTGATTACAGGTATGTAGGGAGGGGCAGATTTAGCTGGAGTTCCTCCATCTTCTTCCAGAGAGGAGCATCTCTTTTTGTGAAGTAAAACAACAATGTTCTTGCTGCCCAATAGTACCAAAGTGCATTGGGACAATTAATTCCTCCTCTGTCATGGGGCAAGTACAATAGTTACAGTCATGTCTGGGGACGTCTATTATTCCACAAAAATCTAACACACGCCTTTTTAGTTGAGTGTACAATTACTTGGAGGAGGAAGTGGAAGATTTTGAAACAAATGCAATAGTTTAGGCAGTATGTTCATCTTAAGGATGATTATTTTCTCTGTTAGTCACATTGGTATGGGTGTTCACCTATCCAGTGATTTTGAGATTTCTTGCATTAATGGTTGGTAATTGATGGCTACAGTATATTTAAGTCATGGGACAATTTGAATACCCAGATATGTGAAACAATCTACAATTTTAAATTGAGTGGCTATTTTAGGAGGACTTTTGCTTTGTAATTGATTCAGGAACATTACTAATGATTTACATTTGTTATAGCCTGAGATTTTTCCAAATACATTAATGAGCTCTAATAATTCAGGAATGGATTTTTCCATATTTTAGGGAAATATTATTACATCATTCACAAATAGAGCCAGACGGTGTTGCTGTGGTCTAATTGATATATATGTTATGTTTTGATGTGTCCTTACAGCTATTACCATTGGTTCTATACCCATAATAAACAGAGCAGAGGACATAAGGGATCTCCTTGTCTATATCCTCTTTGTATCTTAATGGTTTTGGAGATATTAGTCATAATTTCAGCACATGGTTCTGTGTAAAGTAGTTTTATCCATTTATTAAAATTTTCCCTGGAACCAAAACTCAAATAGAATCTCAAATAAATAGAGCCATTCAATGCTGTCATCTAATAACAGTAATGCTGTATCTACTGTCCCTTTTTCCTCCATTAGTATATTTAGGAGTCTACTAACATTATGGAACCCTTGCTTACCTTGTACAAAGCCTTTCTGATCTTTATCAATAATATTTGGAATGTATTTTACTCAAAGTTTTTAAGTCTACGTTTAAAAGACTAATTGGCCTAAGGTTTTCACATTTATTATTTGGTTTGCCCGGTTTTGGTAGCAAAGTGATTAGTGCTCCTCTTAAGGATGTTGGAAGGATTCCATTATGAAAAGATTCTGTAAACATTTCTAAGAGTGGTAGCATCAGTCCATGTTTGAACATTTTGTAAACTTCAATAGGTATCCCATCAGGCCAAGGGGGTTTCCTTCCTCTGATACCATCAATGGCTATAGATAATTCCATCAAAGGTATATTTTTCTCTAATTCTGCTTTGGTTGCTTCTGATATCCTGGGAATATTATTACTGTCCAAAAAATAACTCAATTCAGATGTATTTGGATCTATTTCTGAGCTACTAAGCTTTTTATAAAATCTTTTGAAGGCTTCATTTATTTCAGTTGGTTCCACAATGTTTTCATTATAATTATTTTGTAATAGTCTTTTATTCTGTAGTTGTTTGATGCCCCATGCCTTCACTCTGCCAGATTTTTCACCTTGATCATACAAAGTCTGTTTAAGTTGTAATAAACTTGACACTGCTTTTGTTGCAGATATTTAATTTTATTGTGTTCTTAGCAGAAGTAGTTCTTGGTGAATATTCCGAGAAGCTGACTGGTAGTATTCTTCTTCCAATTTTTTTATTTTTGTTTCTAATGATCTTGCTCTCTTACAAGTTTCCTCAGCTTTAGAGCTAGTAATGTTAATTATTAGTCCCCCAAAAAAGGCTCTAAATTTCTATTGTATTTGTTTCAAAATATTATTTGATATGTTCATCTAGGAAGGTAACAAAGCCAATATCAGCCATTCATTTTTTTTTTTATCTCCACTTGTGAATATGACAGGTGTGTACTGGAGTAACATGAATATTTTTATCATGGGATTTATCTTCCTTCCAAACATCAATTAGATTAATTTCTTTGATGAAATGATGAATTACGCCCCTACTTATCGGATCTGATTGGTCCACTCCTGAGATTTTGTTCCTCCATTGATTTAAAGTCCAATTAAAATCACCTGCCATAATACAAGCGCCAGACAAAGAAAGTAAGTAAGTAAATAGGTTTCGGAAAAATGTAGGCTTGTCTGTATTTGGAACATAGATATTTATAAGAATTAATTGTTCCCTGAGAATACTTCTCTGGATAATCAGGTATCACCCTGCATTGTCTTTGATAACTTTGTGAATCTGTAGTGGAATGGAATCATGAATCAAAATCATGACAGGACACCAATTTTTCCCCTTCCATCTCCTCCTCACTTATAGCTCATCTTCATGCATTAAGTGGATTTCTTGAAGGAATACTATATTAGACTGTAATACGTTAATCGTATCCATAACTTGTTTGACCTTTTTTGTTTGTTGTAGCCCTCTGCTATTCCAGGATATATTTTAACCTTTAGTTCAACAGACATATGAGCAAGTTTTTTTCCCCAAAACTGAGTAATTTCCAACCAGATAAAAAGAAAATGTAGCAAAAAATTAAATTATTTCCCTCAACCATTATCAATACACCTGAATATTCCACCATCTGGTGTTCCCCCATCTTCAAATATTGGACCTCCAGAAAGCAAAAAGCTGCTCCACACAACGTGAGGATCAGTATAACTATACTGATGCAAAAAAACAAAAAATAAAATAAACTTAACTACTTTCTTACAATAATTCAGACAATTCTTTTAAATAAACCAACAATCAAAAAAGGCACCTATATTTGCTTAATTAAATAGTGCATATTAAACCAGTGAACTGTTCATTTTATATAGACAGGAGAGGCAGAGAAATCAGAACTCAATGTAAGGAAATAAAATAAATTTAACTCAGTGCTACACTCCCGTCTCCACAAGTGTCAAAATATCAGAGTAATGTTCCGTAAACGTTTATCATATTATGTTTCCTACGGTGTCATCCGTTTTTGTTTTTTTGGGGGGGTTTTTTAATACCTAAGTCTGGTTGATTATCCGATTGGTTATTTTTAATGAAGTCTTTGGCTTAATCGGCACTGTTGATGATGTGTGAGCGGTCCTGGTAGGTCTCTATAAGCTGGGCAGTAGGGACCATGCCATACCGGAGCCCTAGTGATACGAGTTGTCGCCGTGCAAGCAACAAACTTCCATATGCACTGCACCAAGGGCACAAAAATGATTAGGGGAGTACTGGCTACTTATTTTAAGAGTAACATCAGATGTGGGGGGATGAGAAGTTCAGTCTCCTTTTGAATGAGTCCACTGATGTCAGTGTACTTGGGCGTGGTGATTCGTTACTTCAGTGCCAAAAAAAGAATATTTGTGTCCACATATCTCGGGCTGGTTGATTTGGAGGGGGGTGATGCCAAATCAATTACAAAGGCAGTAGTTAAATTTCTTGAGAAGTGTAACCTTAAAAAACAGAATATTCAGGGCACTGGCATATGCGTCAGTGATGATGGGTGCACAAGATTTTGAAGGAGAAATAGGCATTGCCCAATTTGGTATTCATCCACTGTGTGTGCCATTCTTTACAATTGGTTGTCAATGCAGCATACAAAGAAACCATCCTTAAGAATGTTGAGTACTTAATCAGGGAAACCTACAACTGGTTTTTGATTTCCCCAAAACAGCGGGAGGTGTACAAAGCAGTGTATGCCACCATTAATTGTGACCAGAAATCCCTGCAGATCACCAAAGTGTGTGCCACACGTTGGTTATCGATTGAGCCTGCCGTAAACTGTATGTTGAGCCAGTGGAAAGAACTAAAACTCCACTTTCAGTTGACCAAGGCCAATGAGCATTGCTACATGGCAGACATACTCCACGCCATGTACAAAGACAACACCAACTATGTCTACCTGACATTCATGAATCAATCCTGTCTGAGGTACGAGTTGCAATGAAGTCATTTGAGTGAGAGCAAATAGATCCTGTCAAACTTTTTGACAATCTATACACCTCTTAACATCATTTTGCACCAGAGTAGTCAACCCTGTGACAAAAATTGATGTCTTGAAGGATGGCATTGATGGACATCTCAGTCCATCACCATACCTCAGGTACCTTTTCGAGAGCACAGTGTCCCAACTCAGTCTTGCGTGAGAGGACGAAAAAGTCATTCAGAGACAGTGCATCAACTTCATTTTTGCTTTAAGCAAGGAGCTGCAATCTAGGTTTCCAGACAACTTAGAAGCCTTGCGAATCAATGCCTTGTTCAGTGTTAAGGAAACACTAAAGCATCATAAAAGCACCACTGAAATTATTCACGTAGCTGAGCTACTGGAGTACCAGCCCGAACCAATTGACAAAATTATTTTCCAATGGAGAATCATCCATCTATTGAGGTGGAACTGAACTGAAACGACTGTTGAGTTTTGGAGTGAAGTGAATATCTACATGGACTTTTACAGATCAAATCCATTTGAAGAACTGTGCAAAGCTGCACTTGTGCCCTCTCCTTGCCACACTCAAATGTGGAGGTTGAACGGCTGTTCAGCCAAATGAGTGTTGTCAAGTCAAAGTTAAGAAATAGAATGTCACTGCACACTCTCAACCCCATACTTCTAGTGCAGTATGGACCAAAGCTGGCTGGTGAAACCTGTTACCAGCATAAACTACCAATTGAAGTTATGCAGCAGTTTGGCACCACAGCTGCATTCAGCTTGAAGGCCACTCCATCCTCTTCTGCTGATTCCAGCTTAATGACAATGCAGTTGGAAAGTGAAGATGAAAAGGATTTCCTTGCCAATCTATGATTCATATTTAGACATGCAAGGAGTGAACTTTCTGGAACTGGTTGAGACACACAGCTGATGGTGGCGGTGTGGGCGCGAAACAGCGCCAATATCAGGAGGACACCAATGAGCAGCTAGCCAGCCAAGCAGTACCTTGACAGAGCTGGAGAGAGGTGCTTAGCGCACACATCATATTTAAATTAAGTTGCTTGCTGCAATTGCTCAATAAGAGAGGATATATGATATACCTTGTTATTAGCTTGTACCTATACTTGTTGATCTGTTAGGTAGCAAGTTATCTACCAATACACTGCTTAAAACAGAGAACTATAATTGTTCAGTGTAGTTTTCCCAGGTAATACTTCAAGCAAAAAAAAAAAAATCTAATACACCTTGTTTGAGCTTTTGGTAACTTTAATTGTTCAATAATTATACATCTTGTTGGTTTGATACCTTGTTGTTGTTATTGTGTTAGTTATCTAGCGATAAGCCACATAAAACAGCCAACTAAAATTGTTTATGTGTTGCAAAATTAGTTAGGTTAGATTGATGTGTCTGGCCGCGGTTTGTCTTCTTTTGTGACATTGGTATTTTCCTTAACACTGATGTTGTAGTTATGTTGAATGTCACAGTTGAAATAAGTTTTTTTTTTTTTTTTTTTAGAAAGGATTTGGTAGTTTGAGTAACAGGGCAGACTTACACGGTCTCTTCAGGAAGCTGCCATACAGTATTTCTTTGACAAAGAATTTTGATAAAAATTCATCATCAATGTAAATTTAAATACTGAAGTTAGTGAAACAAGTATTAGAACAGGTAGAACACTCAAATAAACATAATTTTACTGTAATCCAACCTGTAAACCATGAAAAGGAAACACATACAATATCATGATATAATGATATCCAAACTCTCAGATAGTATTCTTAAATCAGGATAATGATATATATTGTTTTTGCCCAGCCCTAGCCACCAGTATTTGGAGATTTATTATAAAGATATTATTTATTGTGTGTCCCTGTATTTTTGTTTCCAGGCCGAAACCTCTGCAGGAGATCCCGCCCTTCCTCTGTCCTGACCGCAATAAGGTCAACTTCATCCCCAACAGTGGCTCTGCCTTCTGCTTCGTCAGCATCCTCAAGCCCTTACTGCCCACCCCTGACCTCAACTTCCATCCTGGGGTGGGCCTCCAGAGCCTATCCCCATCCCTTGTGCCTCTGTCCACGCAGCCCTGCCTCCTGGAGGAGCCTGAGGGCTTCTGATGGTCCTTGAAGTAACCAACACCACACCACCAACAAAAGAACCACGCTATGAAAATCAAAAACACTGGAAACAACCACTTTTGCTCCAAATGAAAAAAAATGCCTTCAGCTAAGCTCTGTCTGATGTCTTATTCTTACTCTACTGATAAAGCTCTTCTCACTGCCTCTCCTCAGACAACTACAGAGTCCTGCAGCCCTGTGCGCAGAGTGTTTTAATCACTTCCTTTTATCATTAGTGCTGGTTATTTTCCAGATAGGGAGGAAAAAAAGTGGCAAATTGTAAGACTCTTATATCATCTTATTGTACCATAGCGCCTTTCCACAGGCATATCTTTTTCTATCTGTAGTTATTTCTCTTGATACAAAATATGCCTTCCATTAAAAAAATAAAAATTTTAAAAAAGCAAGGAATAGCGACCACAAGGGCAAATTTTGGTGTTGCTGGACATTTCGCAGCAAAACTTGAATGGTCATGACAAGAAGTTAAAATGTGCCTGATATTTTAGACCGCCGAGTTTCGCTAAACCTCCTTAGTGCTTAAACTACTTTGTGTTGTCATCAGCAGGGAAAAAAGACCTGCATAAACTGATGCCTTTGTTACACTAACTTGTAGCATTAACTGGTTCCCTGGCAGGCGGTGTGTATTTGTAGAAAACACAGGCCAAAGGGGTGTACTATGGAGCAAGATAAGTGTAAGTGAGGGATGTTGAGCAGAAAGCCAGTGTCGTCAGTATCACAAAGGTGGCTTTCTTTTAACCTGGCTAGATCACCATGGTAATAACTCATGGAACATAACTTGGTCGGGACCAGATTATCTTTCAAGGTTCAGCTATTAGAAATGTTTCCCTTTTCATTAGTTGACGATAATTCTCTAGGGGGGATATAGATTCTGGGCAGAGGAAATGCATAACAGGCTATAGCCACTAACTTGCAGACCCACACATTAAATTACAGTACATACAGTAGTGCCATCAAAAGATGGGCTGTAGGTCCTTAGCTACAACAGTGTTTTTAATAATATATTTCCTCCATGGCAACATACTGTAAATGATGGTGATTCGCTACGCTAAAGGAATGATTAAAGCATGGCAGCTGGGGGGGGGGGGGGGGCCCCCCTGCCCCTGCACCTGCAACAGCCAAGGCCTGAGCAATTATGTTTTCAGGTTGTCCGTCTCTCTGGGCTAACAATATCTAAAGAACGCTTTGAGTGATTCTCTTCAAACTGATTAAATCTCCACGTTGACTCAAGGATGAACTTGTTAGACTTAAAAGATCAAGGGTCAGGGTCACTCCAACCACATGTGCCATACAATAAACCTTACATCAATCCACTGACAATTGGCACAGTAGACCATTGCATTTGGAGGTCAAAGGTCAAGGTCATTGTGACCTCAAATATTGTCAGCACAATATCTCGAAATATTGAGATTTTTGGTCAAATTTGGCAAACATTTTGGAGGTCAGATGTCTCCGTGACCTTACATATTCCATACTGATGGACTACCACAAAACCGACCCTTCTTCTTGACCCACCTCTGTACTATCACTGTCTGCTTTGTATGCATTGTGGTGGCATAAAACTGGCAGTCATTAATTTTTGTACTATGTTTTTGATTGGCTGCTATATTATTATATATTATACTGCTACTACTGAAGTTTAAAGAACACAGCTTATAAAAATTTATGCATCTACTGGCATTTATCGCAGACTATATTCAATTATTAAAGACAATTTCACTGAGTTCTGATTTCATGTGTCCATTATAGGACAGACCTAAATTCAGTGTATTGTTTGAATCTTCAGTGCAGTTGTCATATAAAAAATAAAATGAGAGAATATAGTGGAGTAATATGTATAGACATAATTTTCACACCATCAGATCAGCATCACTTTGACACTATTTCCATGGGTGTTACATGCACCAACAATGTTGATTTTTGCTGTTTTGCGTTTTGTATTAATCTTCATAGCTCTCTGGTGTGCATTAAGAAAGCAAGGGATCAATCCATTTTCTGTAGAAAACAGTCACAAAACATAAAACGCTCCTTTTTTATGTGAATGGGCACAGAATCTGAAGCAGACAGCCTAAATTAAAAAGAAAGTTGATAACCACATTTGTGACACCCAGAATCTCTAAGTAGAACATCAGGAGCCAGCTCTCAGAAAGAAAACTTGCCTTTGTTGAACTTGTTTTGTAGTATACCCCTCAGGGCTATGATGTGTGCAACGCGTCTGCTTGCCCTACCTTCCCTAAGCGCCACGGTTTGCTCAAGAAGTCCTTGTTTTTCCTACACCACCATTACATCTCTTGTACTACTCCCTCCAGCTCTTTCTTCTTCTATTCCTTACTAATATTGTAATGCTGATATTCCTCCTGTCTTGCTCAGTGTCGTGAAATTGTATCCAGAGGAGCTTCGTCATTGCAGAAGAGACCCCCTCTGAGCATGGAGAGGGCTTGCAAACTTAAAATACTACACTGAGAGATGATGCAGTGTTGTAAAAAGGACAGATGCACCCTGCATGCTTTTTCTCGTTCGCTCTAAAGAGCATTTTAGGTTCTTTCAGTTATTTTGGTTTAACAGTTTTGGTTGAGTCTTAGACTCGAATCAAGTCTTTCCAGAAACAAATGCCTAGTATTTTATCATAAGTTTTTAGAGAGAGATTTTAGATTTAGTGTTGTTTCCACCATAATTAGCTCATAATGATAAATAATGCTGCATTCATGTGATGTCAGAATAATGATTTTTCCCACTGGGAAAATTCACATGAACGGCCTCTCAGTAACTCAAAGACAGTTTCAAAACATAAGCTGCTGATTTGACATCATAAATACATACAAATATTTGGTTAATTGTAAGAATCTTTAATTTGCATGCTGAATATCAATTTTTGATCACAAAGTATTAATGTTAACTGCTGTCCGCGAAGAGTGGCCTGGATTCGTTTGAAACATATGCTTTATAGCATAAACTCTGATAGGTTGGATAAAGCTGTTTTAAGCTATACATTATTCATTTGCTTTGCCCTTTGATGACGATGGAAACAGCCGTCAACCTCTTGTTCAAATGCTTTCAGCATTAAATTATAACCCATCTTCTGTGAAGCATCATTTATATGCCCACTTTTATACCCTCAAAGCACAAATAAAAGTCAAAAGAACAATTTCGTAACTCAGAACTTTATGACATCACACAAATTCAGTATTATTGCAGGTATTTTGTTTAAGTGTGATCCGATCAGATTTGATTGACAAACAATTCACTTTTTGCTTTGCTTTAACACATAAAACCAGCGAGAAAATCGGAAAAAAATGTTTTTATTACAAGCATTGTTTTTGTGTCACATGTAAGTAGCAGAAAAATTTAAAATAAACAATCAAAACCAATTTTATAGTTAGATCCAAGTCTCGGTGTAGTGTGTTGGTGTCAGCCTCTCATGGCCAGTCTTTCTGTATATATAACGTTACTACTTGACTGTGCCTCTATCAATAGGATAGGAATGTACTAGATGTGTAAATATATAGGTGCATATTTGTACTATGGGCAGACAAAAATATTGGAATGAGTCAACAATTGTACCATTTGAGCTCCCTCTGCCTCTTCACTGAGTACTGTGACTTACTACTTGTCTCATCTTTTTGAATATCAATGTATTCATCCGAAGAGAATTTTAATCAATAGATTACATGATCCATCTCAGGTTGTAGAAGAGATATACTAACTTCTCATACTATCAAGTCTATACTACAATTTAAAGAGAGCAAACAACTATCTCCATTAGATAGAAGTGGAAGTAATGTGCACCAGTAGAAGAGTCTTGCATCTGCAGAGATAAAAGTGACCTAATCTGGCATGAGTCAATTACTGAATTCTGTTTGACTGTTTTCCATAAACAGTTAAACGTACATACTTGTCGTTTTAAGGTTTGTTTGCAAAAAGAGAAAAACATGAAAATATTGATTTGTTAAAGTGTATAAACAGCATTTTGGAATGAGGCCCAGTGTGATGATGCTTTGTTTGCTTGTCCAGTTTATTAGAAACAGAACTGCCAAGTTTTTAAATCTGTTTAAACGCCTCAAAGTGAAATAAAAAGGCAGAGTTGAATAAAGCATTTGTTTTTGCCTTCTTTGTTGTTAAATCAAGAGCAAACAATTAAATACATTAGTTTCCCTTAGTTTGAATGCTGCATCAAAGAAGTTCCCTCTTGATTTTTTCCTTAAATGAAAATAATGTGCAGTTCGTATAAAAAAGTTTATCTGAGCTCCACGGTGTGATTTATGCAGGTTTTACTTGGTTTCAGTCAGTGCACGTGAATGCCAACAACTCTGTAAAACACATCTACCATATCTTCATCCTGCAATTTTTCACTCAACTATGAAAACTCAAAAATGTCAGTCCCCTTTAGGGAAAAACAACAAAAACAATCATATCACATACATTAGAGATCCATTTTGTTACATTACCATTCATTCATTCATTTTCTACCGCTTATCCCGTTAGGGGTCGCGGGGGGGCTGGAGCCTATCTCAGCATCTTGTGGTGAAGGCAGGGTACACCCTGGACAAGTCCCCAGTTCATCGCAGGGCTGACATATAGAGACAAACAACCATCCACACTCACATTCACACCTACGGGCAATTTAGAGTGACCAATTAACCTAACCCCCAGTTTACATGTTTTTGGACTGTGAGAGGAAGCCGAAGTACCCGGAGAGAACCCACGCAGACACAGGGAAGACATGCAAACTCCACAAAGAAACATCCTGACCCAGAATCGAACCCAGGACCTTCTTGCTGTGATACAAAACATTCCATTGCCATTACATGGTAATGTAACAAATTCCATCGCATCCTTTATTTACACAAATGATGTAGGAGTAACAAAAAGCCAGTGAGAGTTTGATTGGAGTAGACTTCCAAAGCGCCTGTGATCTGACTCCAGTTCAGATTGTCATGTCACAATGACTCATCCAGTGTGTTAAGTGTAACATTTAGACCACTAAACATACAGAGATCAATAAAGCATCACATTTTCTTGTCTTCAAGATCTAGAGTTTGTGCCTGTGTCACCGAGACTGATATCCCTCATACTGCTATCAGATGTGAAGGAAACAGTGTTGTGCAAAGAAAAACCTAGAATGCACTTAACATACATGTGTGACCAGACTCCAGACAGGATCTATGTATTAGTGACTGACAGAGGGCTTTCTTCATATGTGCCACAACAATCACCTGAGGCTCAAGTTTAATATTGCTGACAATGCTTCAAACATGGATGTTGCTGCAAAGAAGCTCAAATTTGAAATATGGATTCTTCACACATTAGCCAAAGTTAGGTTGCAACACTGCCATCTAACCATGGATTTAAACAAAATCAACCACAGCAACAAATATTTGCATGTCATTAAAAAATGTTTGAGAATTACTATTGCAAAAGTTTGTAATACCCAAATTTATATTTTCTTCCACATACACACACACACGGTTAGCTCCCCATGTAACAGTCATGCTACCGAGTAGAAATGATGCCAAGCAGTAAATATAGTTTTGTTTTTTTTTACATCCTGGAGCCCCTGTTGTAGACACACCCAAACAAGGCAAGCATGAATTAAAAGACAAAAACACACAATGCCTTCCAAAATACATAAATATTCTCTCCGCTCAACCAAAGCTGCGACCACTGAAAAGGCTATGCAAACCAAACGTCACTCATTCGTGTACAGTAAAGTGAGGAACGCTCACAATCAACTGCTTTTTTTTTCAGTGTAAATAAGTGTAGTGTATGTGTGTGTGTGTGTGTGTGTGTGTGTGTGTGTGTACTCTATTGTAATATAAATGAATATTTCTATG